>PVHX01003833.1:56799-123463 GCA_004024805.1 Geosciurus inauris | reverse complement strand
GGGATCAAATTCAGGGGTACTCGACTACTGAGCCACATCCCCAGCCCTATTTTATGTTTTATGTAGAGACAGGGTCTCACTGAGTTGCTTAGTACCTCGCTGTTGCTGAGGCTGGCTTTGAACTCGCGATTCTCCTGTCTCAGCTTCCCAAAGTGCTGGGATTACAGGCGTGCAACACCGCGCCCAGCTATAACCTTCCTTTTCTTAATGAATGTTCACAATACTTTTAAATTAACACTTTGAGATCATTCATATCCACACTTCTAATTAATGAATATATTGGGGGAAAGCAAAGATAAATGAAGCCGAGCTGTAATTCTGACAATGCCCCTGAACAGCAAGCACATTTATCACCACTTAATGTGGACTTGTTTATCATCTTCTATGATGTAACAGAGAATACTTATAATTTCTTACATCATGGTCCAGAAAACTTTAAAAACAAACTTTGTATAATTTAAAAGAAAAGGTAGAGAGTAGTGCTTTTAAAGGTATTTTTGTTCCTTTATAGTCTTTTTGAGAACCCCATGCTTTAGCCCTTTCATTTGAGTAAACAAACTCCACAGAGCTGTTGCTTTCTCCAGTAAAGATACACATACAAACAAGAGAGTAAATGAGTTGTGCTTCTGTGAGAAGTGCTTTAGTTAGCATTCTGTTAGATTGATATTTTTATTATATTACTACCACATCTTAGTATGAAATCATTTAAATAAATAACCAAAAAGTAAAAACGGAAAGAATAACCTCTTCCAACTCCAAGATTCAAACCAGAAAAATCATGAGAGAGAGAGAGGGAGATCCATAAAAATCATGAGAGAGAGAGATGGATCCATAATTCATGCATTTTGGGGAAAAAAAATGAGTGCTAATTATATTTTCATGACACTGTAATTTAGGAGTTTTTAGCACCCTTTATAATTATTTATTATAGCTTAGTAAAATTGTTAAATCTATCTGTCACTTCCTTATTTATTCATTCAAAAATATTTGTCATCTACTGCATGACAGATACTGATCTAGGAACCATGGATACAAGAAATTGATCTTCTGCCCTCCAAGGAGGTTACTATCTGAGGGTAAAAAGATATGCAAACATTCATGGTAAATGTAATACAGTGTTCTATAATGTAAATAAATATGAAATAAAGAACAAACAGAGTAGTAAGCCTATGTAAAGCATTTGAATGGAGTTGAGGAATGGTTTGGAATTTGAAAAAATAACAATTAGTAGTTTTGAAAGAAGAATATGTCAAGCAGAAGCAAGGCAGTGCTTGGTATCTTCAATATTGTGCAGCACACAAAATTTTAGAGAGAAAAGACTGAAGTTTCTGGAGAGATTGACAGAGTCCAGGTGTCATTAATATGCCAATCGTAACAGGGAATACTGAATTCTTTTTTTTTTTTTTTGTACTGAGGATTGAACTCAGGGGCATTCGACCACTGAGCCACATTCCCAGCCCTATTTTGTGTTTTATGTAGAGACAGGGTCTCACTGAGTTGCTTAGTGCTTTGCCATTGCTGAGGCTGGCTTTGAACTCATGATTCTCCTGTCTCAGCCTCCCAAAGCGCTGGGATTACAGGTTTGCACCACTGCGCCTGGCTGGGAATACTGAATTCTGATGGTGAGAGTGTTGGAGAAAATGTGGGAAATATGATGGAAAGGGAGAAGAAAATGATAGACCTCTTTTGTGAAGAAGTGATGAAGACATCAATTTAAAGCAATAATTATTGCAGTTGCAAGGCTTTCTTAATGACAAATTGAATATGTTAGTTGATTCCTTCTTACTTAACTTGCCTTCTACTCAAGATAAGAGTAAACATTATTATGAGTTTCCAATTCCACCATATTTTTAGGCTTCTTGTGGAAGCAGATATTTGCTTCTTGGCCTTCAGTGGTCACACATGGAAAGGGAAAAAATAAAATCATCTGTTTCTGCTGATTGGATGGTAAGATTGGGAATTAAAGGAGTGCATTTAAGCCTTACTGAATTTTGAACGTTACAGATATCCACACCGCTCACTAGGTGCTATCAGATGTCACATTCAATCATTTATCCAGGCTCAGATATCTTTCCCTAATGAAAATTCCCAAATAACTTTTCAGGTATAATTTTTAATTTAATAATTTTATGAACTTCCATTACTGTATGTTTTAAATTATAAACATCTTCAAATCTTCACTTTTTGTATGTGTATGTGTACTTCAAATATGGAGTCACATAGAATAGCATTACCATTCTAGATTTTAAATAAGTTTATTCAGCATGGACAGAATGAAAAATAAATTACCTGCACCAGGATCTTGTATAAACAAAAATGAAAAAAATGAACTGAAGTGCCCAACATGGAAATGCTTTCTGACCCATTCTTCAGATCAATGAGTTAATTGCTACATTCTTTTACAAAGGTTCTGCTTAAAAGCAGCAAAGATTTTATTCACTTTTTGGATGGAATAGGTCAAAATTTTCAAGCACATCAAGGGTCATTTTTTTGTAAATTCTTGTAGATTTTTCTAGATCCACAGGTGATATGCAAAATATGAATAATGCTAGATAATTTAAGGCTTTGAGTTACTAAATGTCAAAATTATTTATAAAAGTAGCATTTTAAGTGACTGAGAGCATTTCTGAACAGTAAGTGCAGCATAATTTTAAAATGTCAAAGAGCAAGAAATAGTAAGAGAGAGCTGAAAATAATGCAAAAATGTTTATCTAAACAAGTGTCTCATAATTCTATATTTCTTTGTACCTTGGCATAGTTTTTATAATTTTATTATAACCTATATTTATACATTTTAAATTCATATAAATTTTATTTTCTAATTGTATGCTATAAAATGTGTATTTTAAAATAAATAAATATTATATATACATATGTATGATTTTAAATACCTTTCATTGTGAGGCAAGATGTTATATATCTATTGCATTATAAATAGTAACAATAAAGAAACCAAAATCATTTCAAAGAAAATCTAGTTTTTTTCCTATAATTTTTTTTTTTTTTTTGTTACTGGAAATTGAACTCAGGGACACTCGACCACTGAGCCACATCCGCAGCCCTATTTTGTGTTTTATGTGGAGACAGGGTCTCACTGAGTTGTTTAGTACCTCACTGTTGCTGAGGCTGCTTTTGAACTCCCGATTCTCCTTTCTCAGCCTCCCTAAGTGCTGGGATTACAGGCATGAGCCACCGCACCCAGCTATAATTGCTTTTTTGTTTGTTGTGGAGCCAATGACCAAACTCAGAGCCTCACATATGCTAGGCCAGTGCTGTATCACCGAGCTACATCCCCAACCCTGTCACAACTGTTCAACTAACAGCAAAAGTCTTCACATGAAAATGAATAGACTGCCTACTGTAAGCCAGGATTATGCCAAGCACAGAAAATATAACAAAAATAATTGGATTTCTATTGATTGTAAATACCAAAGTAAATACTTCATTGACATTTTTATTAACCCATGAAATAGAGATTTCCCAAATCCACTGTCTCCATCACTTTCATTTTACACTGTATTCAGAGATGAGTACTTGTGACATAAATGGCATGGCTCAAAAACACTAAAATATTTATGCTTTGATCCCTTGTCAAACAAGTTGTCAATCCTGGATTTAATTTATTAGGAACTTATTTTTAAATATTATTTATGAATGTAAACTTTTTTTCCTAAATGGATTTCCAATCATTTTCATAGCATTCATTAAATGATTCTTATTTGGCTATATTTTGCTATGTGCACTTTGAAAAGATTTTCTCCAATTTTGTAACCTCTCTTCACTTCCTATGATATTCCTGTAACCATTTACAAATTTGAATAATTTTAAAATTATATTTTGTAAGTATTTATTGCTAGTATAGAAGACTACTATTGAATCTCCAAATATTTTTATGTATAGCTATTTTCTTTTTCTTTCTTATTGGTTCCTAAAGGGGCTTTGTTGATTTTTTTATTACCTAGGTAAATAATCACACTGTTTATAAATATTGAAAAATTTACCTATCCTCTTCCAAATTCATACGTTTTTATTCTTACATTATTTCACTGTTTATCAGTGATAAGAAATGTCCCTTAAATCATTTCATCATGATTCCTAATTCTAGTGGGAAAGTTTGACTGTCTTTCATTTTCTTCTCTTGGTATTGTGTTGGTTATGCAAATATTTCTTGAAATAAGTTTAGTAATTTATATTTTCTATAAATTAACTATTTAATCTATACTTGGAAGTCTCTTAAATGTTCTCCTTTCTGATTTGTAAAGTTATTCATTTGTTCCCTACTTTTTCTTTCTAATCTCCCGTGTAAAAATTCTATTTTAACATTATTTTCAAGTTACAAAATAAATTTAAAAATCAAATGTTACATGTTTTATAAGTTTACTAGATCCTATTAACTTCTTACTGGTATTTCTTGTCTATTTTCTTTGATAGCATTTTATGTTTCTTTTTTCAGTTTCTTGAGTTAAATGCTTATTTCTCATTTTGAATTGTATTGCTTCATAAGTCAGAGGCTATGCATACTTGGTTATCCAGATTTCCAAATATTTGTATTTCCTAATGGAAATGAAGGCATAGCAAAATATTTTCTCTTTTTCTATAAAACGAGAAATGATCTTGAGTTAATTTTTAATATCTTGTTTCCATGGAAACTTGAAACTTGATACTGGTAGAAAGTTAAATGTATTACTAGGCAACATTGCTTAGGATAAAAATAAATCCTGATTGGTAAACTGATCTGGTATGGGAGGATGGTGAATGGTCATAAGTTTTCACAAGCTATCTTGAGTGCATTGCATTCTTGTAACTAGTCATGTTCTTTGCTTATGGGCTGTTATAATGATATCCTTTAGACTTTGATCATAGAAAGTATAAGCCAGGTTAACTCTCTTACTTACCGGTGGTCACCTTCTCTCATATCTGTTGATTTGCCAGCTGAGAGAAAAGCTCTAGTCCAAGACATATGGGAACTGTATGGAAGACAGACTCCCATAACTCTCTTCTAAAGAATTGTGCTCTTCTAAAGAATTCATTGTAATGTGTGACCTATTGTGGTCATATGAGATTGTTCATTTGAGCACACAACTACTAGGAATGGGAGTTACATATGTGAAGATTCATTTTCATTTTAATATTTATTAAAATATTGCTGTTTTCATATTCTTTCATGTGCAGAGGGTTGTCAGGACAGATGCAGGGGTAGACTGTATAGCTCCTAACCTCTGTACATAGCTTGAAGATAAAAGCACTTGTGCACCTTAGCATGGTACCACTGATTATCCTACCATGGTTATGGTGTGCCTGTGACAAGGAAGTTTGATTCTCCTACAGAATTTTGAATAAGCAGACTAAATACCATTCCTTTAGGAAGAATTAATAAAGATAAAGACTTTTTAGCAGAGGATGTTGGACAAAGAGTTTCTTTGATATCCAGACAAAAGGTCTGAAATAGCAGTTGAAGATTAAAATCAAATTTAATCTGGCACTTAAAAGGGAAGTGTTCATCTAGTTGAAGACAGAAAAAAAAAAAAAGAGTAGGGGAAGCAGTCCAAAGAGAAAGATAAAAAGACCTACATGAGTTTTTAAAGGTTATGTGTTCTTTCCTTTCACATATTTAGTACATCCTATGTTCTGTTCATATATTTGTTCCAAGTTGATGTTTCTCTTAGTTATGAAGTGGATGTTTGTAGAATGTGAACATATGATTAAATTAAGGAGGAAGCCAGTTATGGATTTAATCCATTGTAATATTTGATTTCTATTAAGTAGCTGCTTTAGATAAATATTTCATTTCATTCTAAATACATGAAATACCATGATTATTGAGGAAATCACCTTGAAAATGATTATTTTAAAAGGAGGAAAATTATGTTGCTAATTCTAGTATCATGTTCTAAGTTTATATAAATAATTTCTTCTATGAATTAACTTTGTCATTTAAGTAAAGTGAGATTCTATGATGGCTGCCCAAGCTTTCATGAGTCAAAGGGCACTGCAGGCACTACCTATGGACACTGTATCCACAAGAAAGGCACATGGAATAAACTTCAGGTTAATATTTGATATATCAATTACAATTAATAATTGTGATTGTTTAACAAAGTACAAGTTTTAAGAGATATTAAGTCTTTTAAGTTTAGATAGTCATTTTCTAAAATAAGTATCTAACACCTTGAAATATTAAGGACCTTCAAATTCTGTATTGGTGAACCAGGCAGTTGCATTCAATGACATCAGTCCCAGACTACAAAGACCAGTGACAAAATTTGCAAAACCCAGTGAAAAATGAAAGATAGGGTCTTTGTTCAAGAATAGGAAGAAAAGCTTTTCTTTCTCATCGACTCTCTCTAGTTTTCATTCACCATTGAATGTCATTGCCTCTGGCACGGAGATACTTGCAGAATAAAGGCAGACCCCCCAAACCTAAGCAGACCCTGCAACCCAGAACAAGTCATATGGTTGTCAGTGCTTTGCTCTTCACTAAAATAAGGCAGTAGTGACCTATGGATGTGGGAGGGAAGTAAGAAACCAGGATCCCATCTAGGTGGGTGGTAGCTCAAGAAGAGGAAAGCAAACTCCAAGCAGGGCTCTCCATTGTCTCATCAGACTCCACTTACAAAACATAAACCCAAAGATAAAACCATTAAAAAGTACCCAGACAGCAATGTAGAATATTAAACCCTAAGTCCAAGGGGTAGTACCAAAGAAGGTGCTTCTAAGGACAGGGACCAGTGAAACAACAATGGTCACATGCCTACAGAGCTGGCCCTGAAAGTTTGCCCAAGAAGATTATTTCATCTGTCCTAATTCAAGTCTTTACAATGAAATCAAGAATAACACCCACCACATGTCCAGCTTAGCCTACTCCTGTGCTTTATTGTGCTTGTGTATTGTTCAAATATAACTTCAGAAAAATATAAAAGATGGGTATAAGAAATGTCTTAAGACATCTGTTTATCATTTTTTTATTTTTATAAGTGCATTTAAAATGCCCACATATTGGATATTTATGCTTTTACATAGAAAACTAAAATACTTATCTATTTCTGCAAACTTTGTCCTCTAAAACAACAGACATGATTTGTAATGAGCATCTTCTATATATAAATATTTGAAAAATAATTTGATGAAATTCCTTAAGAAAATTATCTATGGATATAAGGGAAGACATAAATATTTTGTTGTTCATTGTAATTTGCATTGACATAAAAAAGAACTATGAATTATATTGCTCTCTAAAATTGTATCTCATTTTTAGCCTATATTTGTTGACAAGGTCCAGAACATGCTACCCCAAAACATGGTCCCTTGGCACACTGAGTATTTTAAGCTGGAGGAATGTGAGAAAGTAGCAGAGAGATCTCTTGGACTTCTCCCTTCCCTTCTCCTTGAAGTTGTTTATAAACCTTCATGTGAGAAGTGCATTTTCTATATTCTGAGGGGAAGAGTATTTATCTCTGAATGTAAAGGGTCACACAGAAGAAGCTGAACAAACATATCCTACGGATTCCTCCAGTTTGTACTAGGAGGTCATACTGTCTACTTCTTTACCAAACTTAGCCAAAAAAGCCCATTTTTCTCAGATATTCATTTCCCGATGAAGGTCAAGTCACATAAAGCTTATATTAAATGAACTTGTATATTTTTTCCCTTGTTAATCTATATTTTATTATAGGAGGCTCAATGAGGAACCTAGGAAAGTTAGAGAAAAGAATTGTCCATGTAAAATATCATCTGTTTGAAAAAAGTGTTGTTCGATTATTTTGAAAATTAATTTAATTCATTTGAAAATAGTTTTCTGACATAACTTTTAATAATGATGAGTAAATATATTTATTAAACATCATTTATAATAGTGAAGTTACAATGATGTGGTAACTTTTCAAGATACTACCATAATGAAAGTATAAAAAAGTTTGTCTTAGGGTTCATTAACAGAGTACTTACCCAACATGCATAAGGCCCTGGATTTTATTCACATAACCATCAAAAGGAAAAAATATATATGTATATATTTTTTTAAATTATTTTTTTAGGTGTAGATGGACACAATATCTTTATTTATTTATTTTTATGTGGTGCTGAGGATCGAACCCAGTGCCTCATGCATGCAAGGCAAGCGCTCTACCACTGAGCTACAATCCCAGCCCTATATATGTATATATTAAAAAGCATATCTTAGAAGCCCATCTCTGACCTATTTGGGGATATTTTGATAACCATTTGAAAAAAATATATCATTACATATAAAATTTGGGATTAAATATCATAGGCACATTTTCCCATGAAAAAGGAGTAAATAATTAGGAAAAAATAAAGTCATCTTTTAGCTGGGCGCGGTGGCTCACGCCTGTAATCCCTGCACTTTGGGAGGCTGAGACAGGAGAACCGTGAGTTCAAAGCCAGCCTCAGCAAAGGTGAGGCACTAAGCAACTCAGTGAGACCCTGTCTCTATAGAAAACACAAAATAGGGCTGGGGATGTAGCTCAGTGGTCGAGTAGCCTTGAGTTCAATCTCCAGTACTAAAAGTTATAAAAAGTTTTAAAAAAGTAAAGTCATCTTTTTTCCCCCTCTTTTTAGATTCCAAATTGACAAAGTTACATTGAAGAATACTTTCTAAGATCACTGGAGTAGATGAAGAGGATTGAAGGGGAGGAAGGAGAGATGGGATAAGGGAAGAACAGTGTAATGAATCTGACCCAATCTTCCTTTGTACTGATATGAATATACCACAGTGAATCTCACCGTCATGTACATCCACAAGACATTAATTTAAAAAAATAACTAAGTAATTAGAAGAAAGGTCCATGAAGTAGAGGGAGGAGAACAAGGAGAGAGAAGAGGGGAGGGAAAGGGGAAATACTGGGGACTGAATTGATGCAAATTATATTTCATGCTTTTATAAGTATGTCAAATGAATCCTAATTTTATGTATAACTAAAAAAAACAATAAAAATAATACTTTCTAGAAATCTTTTTAAAGTGCTTATATGAGCACAAATGAACCAATAAGCTAGCCAAGACACTCACAACTTCTCATAATTAAGTGTAAATTCCAATTACACAATATATTCCCATAGAATATATGTAGTATTTGTTTGTTTCTTCAACTTATATGCAGTTCTGTAGTATTTCCTTGTCATGAGATAATACTGAATATTTTATATGCATTGATTCACTAGCAAATTCTCATAAAAATTTTAGATACATCATCTGGTGTGATGTGATAGTTTTGGATCTAGGGCTAAAAACTAGGTTCCATCCCCCAATCCATCTAAGAGTCTAGATGAGATAATTTTCAGACTCAGTTTTATTCCATCATAAAATTAAAATTAAAAATTATACAGATGTTAAATTTCCACCTACTGGAGTTAATGAAGAAAGAAATTGAGAACATATATAAAAACAAATTTGCAGCATTCATGCATTTCCTTTACACTAAAGACAAGAATTTTGAGCAAATATAATTGTTTTATAGATAATTCTGTAGAAGTATTGAACAAGCTCCCTGATAACTGATTATTATAAAAGATACCAAACCCACTTAGAGCCTGGACAGAAGCTATCATGCCTCCAGTGTTCAATTCCTCACAGGGAAGGAGGTCGTAGTAGCTGATTTGCTAAGGAATAAAATCAGAATCAAAGTAACTGTCTTGCTCTCTTCTTTCTGATATTAGGAATATCAGCAACTGTCATATTTTTATAACTGGAAGTTCTAATATTTAATTATTTTAGGGAAGAGAGTGTAAAAAGAATTGAATTTAAATGCAAAGAAAACCAATTGAGAAAGTTACCAGAATATTATTTTTTCCATAAACACTGAAAAGCACATTAAATGACAACATTTACTTCATCAACGGACAGAATGGGAGATTGGGCTACATAAAATGTAGGTGTTTATGAGGCTGCCTTGATTCTCAATAATGGTGTTCAAGGGACAGATTTTTTTTCGCATGTTTATTGTAAATTTTTTAAAATTTTTCCTCTCTTAAAAAAGCTCTACTTTCAGAACATGTTTTATCAAGGAAGGTTAAGCAGAACTTTCATTCATGCTAGGTACTGTGAATTTATTTCTGGAAAGCTAAAAGCATTTTTGAAAACCCCTTCTTCCTAAATCCCTTTTCATCTGCTCCTCCTTTTAATCTCCTTTTTATTATGTGCTCTTTAGTGCAACAGTTGCAGATTAGAATGCACCGTGAGATAAATGACTGATATTTATTCCTCCTTTTGGCAAAACTTCTTTGTACAACTGCTTAAACTCTTCTGAATCTGATGTTAACATGAACATATTCAATTGAGTTCTGTTGGAAATAAAGAAGGCACATTAGAAGAGTGTTGTAATATTTTTTTTAATGTTGGAATTAGAGTACCTTCAATCAGAACAAAATTAATATGCTAACATTACTCCCTCCTCACTGTTTAAACATTTACGCCAGATCACATCCATTTTCTCTTTTAATTTACTACAAGAAACAGGAACTATTCTCTCATTTTTCCCACCAGTAAATGTATTAGGCAAGCAATCAGATGTTGCTCTTACTTTTGTGAATAGCATTTCTTTCTTCCTCAGGTTTTTAAATAAATGGCAGGAAAATATGTGAATCAGCAAGGTGGACTTCAGGGGCTGCGATTTCATTAACTTAATAAAATCAGGTTAGCTAATGTGCTCTTTCCAGGCATAGGCAGAGTTAGCAATCGAGCACAGTTTGGTCAGCCACTACTAACTTGATAAACAAATTTAGGTTATCTAGAAAAGGAACTAGGGTTTTTCCTGTGTTATTGAGGTCTCTGAAGCTATTGGACTTGGAAAAACATCTCGTTCTCTATGCCAGAGATCATCTCTAGGGTCCATATCCTTTGAAAAATATCATATTGAAAATAAACTATAATGAGAGCAAAATAAAATATATTCTACTTTAATTTTACTTGTCTTCTTCCAAAATGTGTTCTTCTTTAAGCTTAGATGACTGATTAATGTAAATTTACGGATACTAAAAGAGTTTGTTTCAGTGACAATAGTGGTCTTTTTGGAAAGCCCTTGTAAAATGAAACATGAATAAAATGTACTAAGATGATTTTGTTTTACTGGAGAAGCCTAAAATATGACACAAGTTTAATTAATATGTATCTAGGATACTTGTTACTAAATCTCAGTGAGCTAATTCTTCAGTGTTGCCACCGTTGGGTTGGAGAAAACGTTTCTGTACAGGTACACTCACCTTGCCTTAAGAAAGAAGGTTATACCATAGATAACTGAAGGTGAAGCAGAATTTGTTGCCATTAAACTTGGAATGAATCAGAGGTCTGAGTTTCCTAACATTTGCCAGGATACTTCTCAAATACAATCCAAGAACATATTATTTTAGCTACCAAAGAAGTAAACTACACTACCCACGTGATACAATTGCATGCTCAGAATTAAATAATTTCAATAATGATGAAAACAAATGTAGTCTCAGAGTTAGGATCTCAATGCAATTCTTATTCAGTCTAAGATACTCTACTTTAATAGTTCTTCTTTACTTCCATAAGTAATGTGCAACAAACAACACTTATGATTTTCACATATTCAATATTTCATTATCAATGAACTTCTTACTTTAATAGAGCAACAGAATTCAGTGGCTTCCGGATATGGATTCAGAGAAATATAAGCTTCATAAGGCACTGTGATATAGAAACAAAGAATTCACAAGAGCTGGTTTTAATGTTTGTTTTTATTTCCAAATCATGTAACTAGTCTAAATATTGAACTTATCTTGTTCTCAGGTTTTCATATGCTAAACAGATATTTAGGTAAAAATGCACAGAGGAGTGTTCCACAATAAACTGTAAATGATAAAACTGATAAAAATAGGAAGCATAGGGCATGAAGGAAGAAACAGGAGATGAACATATTCACATTAAATTCAAGTCTTGCCTGATAGAATAAAGTGGCCAAATAATCTCAACCATGAAGCCAATAACAAATTATGTGTCAACTGCATATCCAAAATAAAATATAATACTATTTAATATTGTATTATTTTCAAAATAAATGTTAAATATTGCAGTGATAAGCTCTTTAATCTAATTGATAAATGTTAACAAGCAGTGCCCAACATACAGCAGACACTCAGTAAAAATATTGAATGAATATATTGAATAATAATAATTCATTTCTTTGGTTTCTTTTCAGTAAAGGTGCTGAACTTGATTAGACATTAAAGATTAAAGATTATTTAAGTATTTCATTTTAATAAAGAAATAGAGGCCCTAAGAGGTAGGAAACTCTCCTAATACCATGGCTCAGGCAATGGTTGTTTCTTATTCCTTTCCAGTAAAACACATGATAAATATCCTCAAAAGCCAATTTTCTAATAAACTAAAACTATCGTGGCTAAGAAATTATCTATTAAGTAATTATTTGATAGGAATATGCATTCAATATACAATAAAACAGAATACATTGGCAATAATCAAACTTTTTTAAAACACTGGGTTTGAACCCAGAGCTACATCCCCAGCCCATTTTAATTTTTATTGTGAGACAGGATCTCACTAAATTGCTAGGCCAGCCTTGAACTTGTGATCCTCTTGCTTCAGCCTCCAGAGTATCTGGGAATACAGTCATGTGCCACTATGCCAAACTAAACATTTTAATTGCTAATGTTTGTAATTAAGAAGAAGAATGATTGGCCTTTTTCAGTGATTTTCAATCCATCCTTGCATGGACAGTTGGTAATTCCTAGAGACAATTTTGGTTGTCACAACTGGCACAACTTGCATCTACTAGGTAGGGGCTAAAAATGCTGCTAAATATGCTACAATGCACAGGACAGATATCTATCTGCAACAAGTAATTATTTAAACCAAAATGTTGGTAGTGTCAAGGATGAGAAACACTGAACTATATTTTAATGAGAAGATTTACTTAGAAGTTATTGAGCTGTAAGTGGGTTTATTATTTATGCTAAATTGCCCTTGTTTAACTCAAGTCACTTAAGGTCTCAAACAAAAAAAAAGTTTAAGTGGTGTTATTTTGTTCATTTATACAACATAAATTTGTGTACCACTACCCTTTTGTACCTGTCTTGCAATGCTGCTATGGCATATGTCTCTCATTACTAAAAATATGACCTTAAAAAATAGAGCTATGCTATTTGAACATTGATGAATACATATTTTAAAATTCACTATAATTTTGATCCTAGTCTGCATATTTTGATATAAGACATTTTTAAAAAGTTAGTAGTGAGCTGGGCATGGTGGCACATACCTGTAATCCCAGTGGCTTGGGAGGCTGATCCAGGAGGATCGCGAGTTCAAAGCCAGCCTCAGCAAAAGCAAGGGGCTAAGTAACTCACTGAGACCCTGTATCTATAAATAAAATACAAAATAAGGCTGGGGATGGCTCAGTGGTCCAGTGCCCCTGAGTTCAATCCCTGGTACCCCTTCCAACAAAAAAGTAATCTCTATAATAAAGTAGAGAATCATCAATCAATTATTTGGGAACCTTATTTATTTATACTCTTAATAGTAATTTAGATAAGTAAAATACAAATTGCAAGATTTAGAGCTGATAGTAAATTTTTAATTTCATTTCTTCCATGACTTCATGAACCCTGTTAGAAGCCTGACCAATAAAACCTGTTTCTCTATGATATCCCATAGTGAACTAAATCTTGAATTTGAATAGTGTTAGCAATCCAATTACAAAAGTATTTATTGAAAATATACATATGTACCATGAGCTACTCAATGTACTTGGTAAACAAAGGTGAATAAGATATTCAAGTACCAAATGGTTACTGAGAAGAAATATGACAATAACTCTGCCTGGGGGAATTAGAAGAGACTGCAAAACCCAGCTTCTTTCTGAAGGATGAATAGAGTTTCAACACAGGGAAAAATCATTCAAGCAAAGCAAAAACAGAGTAAGGAAAACACAAAATCCAGGAATGGCAAGGTGTCAATGCAGCTAGAGCTCAGACCCCAGAGAGCAGCAATAGTGGGAGGCAAGTAGGTTGGAACTGCATGTATGAGATCCTGATTACCCAGCAAGAGTCAGGACATCACCACGTAGGGAATACAGAGACAGACCGAAAGTTTTGTTATGTTATCTGAAAAGTAATCTGGTGAGATTTTAAATTTAGAAAGATGTCTCTGAACGATTATGAAAAATGAAATGCAAAAGGGCAGACTGAGGAATAGCAGTTGGAAGGCTACAAATGTGGTATTTCATCTAAAAGAGAATGAAACTTTGAATTAAGAATGGGAGCAGGAACTTGAGCATCTGTACGGTGTAGAATGGACAAAACACGAAAAATAATTACAGTGGAAAGTGAGGGTGTGAGAGGAATTTTCCACTATAGTTTCTGGTTTGGCGACTTGGATGGATAGTAATGATAATTCTTTGAAGTAAAAGAGAGGACCTAGAGGAGATATAGGGGAAATAAACTGTTAACTGTATAGGATATTATGCTAAAAACCCAAGAAACATGGATTATAAATAATATTTATTTATTAACAGCAAACTATAGAAATGTTTGCAAAAATGGGAAATTTGACCTCCTAAATCACAAGCTGTCCAAAAGGAACTTTGTTTGTATTACTTCTCTTAGTAAAAGAGGATCTATTTCGGAATTGTTTGTGTTCATTTTAGGTAATGTCATGCCCTACTAGGTAAAATCAGAGAATATTCAGGGAATTGATGCCTACAAAATGCAGCTTGGCTCACTGAAGGAAAGATAACACTTAACTAATGCACTAGAACTCCTTGAGGTTGTTCAAGAATTTGATGGTTTGCTTTGCGAGGTCATAAATAGTTTACAAAATCTAATCAAAGCTATAGCTAGAAACCCTTGTAAATATGCAGATTTACATGTGCACAATGCTCTGCTTGTGATTTCAAGATGATCATCTACAGACATCCTTGTGTTGCATGGACCTCAATTTAAGCCATAGATTTAGAGGTGGACAAATTTAGCTATAAAAATATCAAATAGATTTAGAGATTATAGGGAATGTTTTCCCTTCCCAAGTATACTCACAGAAATCAGGATTTTACAATTCATCAATAGTGACATTTGGACTACATAATCTTTTTAGGGGTGAAACAGGGGAGACAGGCCTGTGGATTGGAATTGTGGAATGGTTGGAAGAATGTCTGGTCTTTACTCACTGGATGCCATTAGCAGCCCCCTTATAACAATCACAGATATCTGCAAACATTGTCAAATCTCTTCTTGGAGTCAACATTACCCCTTTAGAGAATCATTGAAATGAGTAATTATTTTTATGTTTATAAAACATAAATAGAGTTATGAGACATTTTTTCACAACAGAATTAGTTAACATCTAAGACCATAGTTTAGGTATCCTTTTTTTAGGACAATTCATCATTCCTGTGTCCTTTACACTTTTATAGGAGCAAAAAGTGTGCCCATTCCACAGCTGGCTGAGAATTACACAATTTAATTCCTAAAAAACATAGCACTGTCTTTTATGTGCTTGCTTTTCTCTGATTCTTTTAAAATTAACCTCTTCTTTAAGATATCAAACATTCAGACTTAAGTAATGGAGAAATAGATATTTCTTTTTCCCTCTATTTTTAAATTATTTTTATTTATGAATTTTATCACTAAGAAATGTTTCAATTCAGTCAGTTGTGGGGCATATGCTCTTACTCTCACCAACTCACTAGATCAAGCAGGAAGATTTCAAGTTCAAGGCCAGCCTCGACAGTTCAGTGAGAACCTGTCTGAAAATAAAATAGATAGGGATGGGCTTAGTGGTAGAGTGCCTCTGGGTTCAGCTTTCAGTACCAAAAAGAAAGATGTAGATGGAGGCAGGTAAGAAGGAAAAATTTTTAAAAAGAAAAGAAAAAAAAATACATCAATTCAAAAATAAATGAAATATTACAAAATCTAGTTAGTTGTTGTACATACTACCATCTGTGGTATGAGTAAGTCTGTTCTTATACAAAATGTTAATTTAGCTCATTCTGTAATAGGAAATCTGCAGGCTCTGAGATATATTGGCATTGGGTACAAAAACCTGTTAATACCCACATATACAGATGCTTATAATTCAATATAAAGGCTGTTCTACACTGTCATTTCTTTATATCCACCCTTGTTCCATAAACAATGACTTATTTTTCTTTATTATTATTCATATTTCATCTTCTTTCTCTCCCTCTCTCCCTCCCTTCCTCTCTTCCTTCCTTCCTTTCTTACTTTCTTTTTCTTTCTTTCTTTCTTTTCTTTTTTCTTTTCTTTCTCTCTCTCTCTCTCAATTTCTTTTTGGTACCCAGGATTAAACTCAGGGGCACTCAACCACTGAGCCACACCCCCCAGCCCTATTTTGTGTTCTATGTAGAGACAGGGTCTCACTGAGTTGCTTAGCACCTCGCTGTTGCTGAGGCTGGCTTTGAACTCGCTATTTTCCTGTCTCAGCCTCCCTAAGTGCTGGGATTACAGGCTTGCGCCACCGCACCTGGCTTTCTTTCTTTCTTTCTTTCCTTCCTTCCTTCCCTCTTTCTTTCTTTCTTTTCTTTCTTTCTTTCTTTCTTTCTTTTTCTTTCTTTCTTTCTTTCTTTCTTTCTTTTTCTTTTTCTTTCTTTCTTTCTCTCTCTCTCTCTCTTTATTTTCTTTCCTCTCTCTCTCCCTCCCTCCCTCCCTTTCTTTCCCTCTTTCATTCTTTCCTCCTTCCTTCCTTCCTTCCTTCCTCTTTCTTTCCACACACTAGACATCTGTGTTTGCTCCCTGAATTCATTGCCTGGTCTCCTGATTATTGCTTTAAAAAGGGTGGAGGAAGGAGCCACGTGGCTTCTCCATGAGTTGGGGTCCAGAAAAGACGAGGAAGGGGTCTTCAGGGAGGAAGACAATATGGGGTCTTTCTGGACGGTAGCAATCCACGGGGTCACTATCCCCAGACACCGGGGTGTAGGTAAAAATCTGCTCTGCCCCAGTGAGATGCAGAGACACCCGGGACAAGAAGCAGGGACACTGGGGTGAGGAGCAGAAAACACCATTTATTCCAGAAACTACAGAAGCTTATATGCACTCTTGGACCAATCAGGTCCAAAGGTCACAAAGGGGTGCTCTCTGGCAAGAGTACAGTCTATTAGCATAAAATGGGGAAGGATGGAAGGGAGGGGTTGGAAGGTATGGAGAATGCTACTACACTGAAAATATTCCCCACTGTTATTCTAGGGGACACTTCCCCCAATTCAACCCATGTTTTGTGGGTAATCTGAAAGAGATAGTACTTTTTAAGAATAGAACGCTGATTTTTAGCCAAGTAGCTGACCGTGCAGAATAAATGATATATTAAACTTAGGTGTGGCCATGTGGCAAAGTTGAAAAAGGATGGAAACGTTTTTTAAAGAAAATTGGCCAAGAACCTGGGTCAACATTTTTCTTCCTTTCCTCCAACCTGCTGCCTAAATGTAAATTTGATCCCTGGAGCTCTGGCTACCGTTTTAGTCAATTAGTGTGAAGCTGTTATGTCAGGCAAGACCAAGGGGAAAATTTAAGGGAAACTCAGTCTTTGAGGCCTTTGCAAAACAGAGCCACCTTATCTGTCCTGACACATGTCAAGATTTGTATATAAGAATTAAACTGTATCTTCCCTTTTTCCACTCACTGTGATCTGGGGACTTCATTAGTAATAGGAACATAATCTTAACTGATACTAGTAAGAATGCACCCTCTACCCAGGGTGTAGCCTGTGGTTGAAGTCTAAGCCACATATCTGATCACATTCTTTTATTTCACAGGTTGGCATTCATTATACTAATATCTTATATAAAATAGCATATACTCACTACTGCATCAAGACTCTTTCCTGCTCTGCCAGGAAAAAAAATCAGGCAATCAAGTATCAAGATTCTGTAATTCTAAAATCAAAACTCTCTATGATATTGTATATTAATTATGAAAGTCCACTTGAGTCTATGTCTTAGACATGGGGCTTCAAACCAAAATAAGTGTACTTAGAGGCTTCACAAAATGTGCTCTATTGATGTTAATTCTAGGATGAGTTTTGAGAGAATTAAATAAGAAACATTCCATTGACAATTAAGTTTGTGAAATACTTCATGTTTATTTATTTTTTCCCTGGTGAAGAGTCTTCAAACAGTAGCATTGAGCTAATTATGGTTTAAAGTAAAAAAATATAGAAGTTCTATGCATTTCATTTAATTATTTTATGGTGAAGCACTTTCTCCATATTGCCTATTTATAATATTACACATACTGGGAAATAGATTAAGGCACACATACAAAAAAACAACCTGAGTTAGAATGGGGTCAATTTTACTTAATATAGATCAAATATTACACTAAAACCTATCCCATATTCTACTTAAAATACTTTTAAAAATAATGATGCTAACATTTAAAATGCAGATAAGACAAAGAAATAATCAGACTCATTTATTCAACATATCCGAAACTGTGTCATAAAAAATCATCATCCTGAACATACTGGTGAATAATAAGTTCAGGTCATTTTCAAAGTACATAATTAGAAGTTAAACAATATGCATTTATTTATTGTGATAACAGATGAAGAAATTAGCTCACTTTGAATTCCTATCACCTCTACTAGATTCAATATAAATTGGAACTCATTTAAAAATAAATTGTGCTAAACACATATGAGGTTCACATCATGATGTTATAGGACACATATAGATAGTAAAATAGTAAAATAAATACTCTAGGGAAGCATATCAACATATCTATTATCTCACATAATTACATTATTTTGTGTAACAAAAGCAATAGAAATCTACTTATTTAACTAAAATTCTTAATGCAATATACAATTTATTAATTTCAGTATTCGTGTACATGTGGTCTCTATACTTTTTACCTTATATGCTAACTAATTTGAATCCACTGGATGACAGTGCCTCAATTTCTCTTCCCCCTTCCCCCACCAGTGATAATCAATTTCATTGTCTATGTGTGTACATCACACACACACACAGACACACACACAGACACACATATATATATTTCACATGTAAGTGAGATCACAATATTTTCTTTCTGTTTTTGGCTCATTTCACTTAGCAGAATGTGCTTCATTCACACAGACACACACACACACACACATATAAGATGAAACCTTAAATAAGATGAAACACATTTTTCTTGAGATCCAGTGTCACCTTACAATCTGAAGATTATAGTCTTTAGATTTTTTTATATTCTGCTTGTTCATTGAAACTCCGATCATGCTTCACTTTACCTCCTTTGACTCTTTTACACATATATCAATTTCTACATGGCCATTTTCATATCTTTATTGCTTTGTCTTTCTTTTATGTGATTTCCTCAAGCCTATAAAAGTGTCTCTGGTTGGATTTTCTATCATTTTTATGATATTTTTATAATACTTTTATCTCATCACATCAATCTCCTTTTAAAAAAGAGACCATTTTTTGTAATGTCTTTAAAACTTAAAAAATTGTTTGTCTGAATTCTTGCCCCTCTCATATACAAACAGGTAATTCTTACATGTTCTTTATGCACATTTCCTTCTTTTGTAGGTTATATGTCCTCTTGCTTATGTGTTGAGTTTTAAGACAACACAAATACTGTCAAAGCTAAGATAATGAGTGTCTTCTAACTAAGTCAACTATTCTATTTCCTTTTTGCAACATACCCACCTTCATTCTCATACCTACATATGTCAGTCCTTAAACAATGGTGACTTTGTGTATTGAATTGAAAACCCCCTTGAGGCCTATGTACTTTGAAATGAAAAATACCCTACATTGTGTGGCATTAGGTAGTTGTATGAATTTCAAAAAGTTGAAGACTTTTTGAAAAAAAGTCAAAAAGTCAAAAAGGGGGAGCAGTTTTCATTTGTGTGTAGTAAGCAGTGCTTTGCTTTTGGAAGACTGAGTATATGTTGGAAAAAGGCGAGTTGGGTTTCAGTAATTAAAGTTGGCCATGTCTTTGGATTTTATCCATAGTGTAATGATTGGGGATAATGGATAGCATAGTTTAGAGACTCTAATGAACCGAGAGACATAAGGCTAAACTTACCTCTTACAGAGTCCATGTTAATTCTTCAGGGTTTCAATCTAGCACCTTGTCATCAGAGCTTGAACTGTGGCTCTTCAACTGTACATTCAGAAGAATGTACTGAAGTCCATACAGAAGAATACCATGACATCTTCAAGCTAGTTTTTTCTCATATACCATAATATGAAACGAGTTCAATTCCATTATTTAATTAGTTTCACAGCAATGTGTAAACAAGTTAAATCTACCCATCAACACCACAATGGTAGGCAATATCTGAACAGGGAAAGCAATTGGTTAAAACTGTTCTTTGATTACTTACTTCTTTTCTTACTCCTAAATTAAAATTTGCCAAGTATGTGTCCCTTTCTAATATTTCTGAGCTTCATGTAAGTCCTAAAAAAACAAATTATGAGAAATGTAACCTGCAATAATTCTCACTACAACCATTTCATTTCTTCAAAATAATTGTGAAAACCTTTTTTTTCTGGTAATATCCTGCTCATAAATATTCCGGTGAATGTGGTGAAAAAGTATTCTTTTTTTCATACATGTAGACTAGGATTATGAGTTCTTTTTTTTTTTTAAAATGTTTATTTTTTAATTGTAGGTGACAGAATATCTTTATGTTATTTTTATGTGGTGCTGAGGATCGAACCCAGTGCCTTATGCGTGCTAGGCGAGCACGCTACCACTGCTCCATAATCCCAGCCCGGATTATGAGTTGTTGAGGACAAGATTTTCATTTCAGTTTCTCCACATGTTCAATTAGAGGCAAAGCCAGAAAGTCAGTATATTCCATTTTTTTTCTATTACCTAATAATATATTTTTTTCCTGAGGAGTGAACAGAGAAGAAAACAGTGCCTAAAATACCATACAGGAATTATAGCATGAGGAATGTTCAAAGGATTAAGATGAAGAATAACTGATATTAAGAAAAGAACTCGCAAATTATAATATCTAGTTTTGATTCTTTATGACATTTTCCAGAATTATTTTGTGTGATGTTACTATTCTATAAAGATACATCTGAACTCACTGGGGAAAAATATGGGGGCACACAACTGTATTAATATTGAGTAGAGACCACTTATTGTATGATTTCATGTATATGATATGATCAAATAATAGAAATCTATGGAGACAAAAGTAAATTATTAGATGATTCAGGTTGGGAGTAAGGGGATGAAAATTGACTTTTAATGGGCATTACAATTTATATGTGGAATGGTTTTAAAAGGCTCATATGTTTCCAGTTTAAAAATATTGAGAGGTGGGGATTTGGGGAAGTTATTGAATCCTGAAGACACTAAACTCATCAGCAGATTAATCCATTGATACATTTATAATCTAAAGGGACTGTTGGGAAGTGGTGAAAACTATAGGAGGTGGAAACTAATTGGAGGGATGTGTCCTTAGGGGATTGCTCTTGTAGACTATATCTTGTCCCAGCCCCTTCCCTCTCTCTGTTTCCAGGCTGCAATGAGCTGAACAGCTTTCCTCTACCACACCTTCCCACCATGGAACTCTCACACCTCAGGCCCAAGGCAATGGAGATGGCTAACCATGGACTGAAAGCTCTAAAACTGTAGGCCAAAATTATGTTTTCCTAATTTTAAGTTGTTTTTCTCAAGCATTTGTCACAGCAATGAAAAGCTGACTAAGGCAATGGGTATGGGATTTCTCTCTGGGGTGACAGAATGTTATGGTTATACAACCATAACTGTAATGAACAGATTACGGTTATGGTTGTATAATTTAGAGAACATAAAAAACTGCGTACTTTAAAGTGGTAAATTATATGATATCTGAATTGTGTATGAATAAGGTTTTTTCCTAAAAATAATGTGGCAGCCAGGCCTGAAATCCCGGCTCATTGAGAAACTGAGGCCAGAGGATTTCAAATTTGAGACCAGGCTAAGCAAGTAAGTGAGACCCTCAACAACTTAGCAAGACCTTGTCTCAAAAAATAAATGAGCCAATGATGTAGCTTAGTAATAAAGCACCTCTGGGTTTAATCATCAGTACAAAAAGAAAAAAAAGTAGGTAGTGAAAATTCTGTCACTCTAAATTGTGAATGTTTTTTAATGCAAAAGATGTATTTGGAAGCCATAACACAAATGAATTCAAGATATGCTACAATAAAAATTTTGTTTCAAGTCATATTAAAGTTTGCCATATTTACTCTTGCATTTTTTAATAGTTACTTTTTGATGACTAATTCCATCTTGTAATAGTCTAACATTTTTGGCTGTTTTCAACTTTCTTTAGGATTTGGTTGTAGTGAAATAATGCTTTTAATTTTATAAAATAAAAGCAACTTCTGCTTTTTCAGGGAAGTAAGATTACTGAATTTAAAACTCTGATGACAAATCTGCAAACTGGAATACAGGAGGCACATAATGCTACATTTGCAACGCTTTTCCTTATGTCATTTCTGATATTGCATTGTCCCAAAGACAAAGATTTGCACATAAAGTTGATTGTAAAGAACCATAGGGCTTGATGCTGTAGGTCAGTGGCAGAGCACTTGCCTTGCAAGTGTGAGGAACTGGGTTTGATCCTCAGCACCACATAAAAATTAAATTAATAACCAAAGATATTGTATATCCATCTACAACTAAAAAAATATTTAAAAAAAAGAACCATGAGGGCTGTGAAATGCACCATTATATCGAACAGTATAATCAGCAAGGAACTTTGTGAAGATCTGAAATTTTTGACCTAGGCACAAGCAAATATGTTGTCTACCCTCATAATGCCATGTGGCATCAGTAAGCCCACTAAGTCTCCTAAGATCTTGCAGTCTCCACAAAGATGTGTTGTCTATTATTAAGAGCTCCTAAGGACAGGAGTCCCTGCAGTCTAGCCCAAATAAGTGAAAGATGTTTAACACTTTTAAATTATTTTCTGATAATTCTATGTTCTATGTTCATATCAAAATGTTCCCAAAATTTGAACAGATGTTAGTTGAATAACTCGAGAAAAAAGTGTACATAAGCATATTTGTTTTATCAGTTTTAACTTCACATTTCAGAACATTTACTTCCTCTTGATATCCCCATACCTAGAATAAAATAATTACTGATAGTCTATCTTAGTGTAGACACCATGGAAAATATAAAAATTAAGTGTTTCTAAATAAGTTTAAATCAAACATTCTATTTGTCAGAATTTACTATTAGATAAAAGAATATGAAAGTTATTTTAAAAAACTAAAAATTTACTTTAAAAATAAGGAGCGTAATTTGAGCATTTGTCACTTACTGTCATTTATAGCTAAATCTTCAAAGTAGACTTATTTCCTAAAGTTTTCAATAAACATCTAAAATTAGCAGCTTAAATCTTGTGGAGGAAAAAAAACCTTTTGTGCTATTTTAAGGATTATAATCTCTAGGATATAAGTAAAATGAAAGATCAATGTGAGCTAATGAGCTTAAAGAATAATTTATGGAAAAACAGAGACTGAGTTGATTTTAAAAGTGGCTTAAAATAAAAGTCATGACTTGGATAATGAAAATGTAGCCAACAAAAGAGAAGACATTTGCAATGCATATGTCATGCAAAATGTCATTTAGAATATATTTAAACTTCTATGTATCAGTGAGATAAACAGATGCATAGTTCACAAAGGAGGAAATTCAAATGACTAATAGGCATGATTGTATAATGCTCAACATTCTTAAGCAGCAGGAAAATGTTCATAAACATTATACGGAACAATATATTCTTTAGAATAACTTTAAGAAAAGACGAACAAGCGAAGTTTTTGGAAGCATGCAATGCATACAAATACATACTGCTGGTAAGTCTAAATTTATATAAATACTTTGGAAAACTTTAAAGTATCTACTCAAACTGAACATATGGACACACAAAACTCATCTATTCAATTTCAAGGTATAGATGTAATAAATAGATTTACAGTGTACAAGTTCTAAATGTTTGCAGCATCGTTGTTCATAATAGCTCTTAACTGCACATTTCACTATTAACTATGCCTATCAACACTGGAATGGATAAACAAATGGTGGTATGATTCCATAACAGTAGTGCATAGTATTAAGAATAACTATCAGAAAACCGTATGCAGCAATATGGGTGAAGCTGGCAAACATAACGCCAATTGAAAGCAGTTAATAATGAAAGATTATATACATGGCATGGATCTAAACTAAAAAATGGACAAGACTAATCTGTGCTTTCAGAAATCAAGAAAGCAATTACCTTGTGAGTGTGTGAGAGATAGTGACTTAAAAGACACATATGGGGTTTTGTAAGTGCTGGCAATTATTCATTTCTGGATCTCAGTGCTATTTATACAGTATGTTTACAGAAAACGCATTGAGCTGTAAATGGATAGGTGGACATTAATGTACGTGTACTGTAATTCAATAAATATTTTTAAATGTGTAAAAGTTGGAGGTTTAGAAAAACATAAAGTAATTAATTCCATATTTGGAGATCCTATTTTACAGCTAAATGTTTTCTAAAAAAAAATTGATTGCTTAAATAAAAATAAAGATGAAAGGCAGAACTTTAAGAACTCTAAAAAATTTCCCTGGGGTTGGATATTTTTCACGGTTTGTATAATGCAATCTGCTTAGGTTGGTCTATTCCAAACAGCTTTTCACCACTATGACAGTCCAAAATCAACAACTCTTATTTATATATGGACATTCTTTCTAGAGGTCATTTAAATCTTTAAAGATAGACAAAGGTGTTCAATTTCATTTAAGTCTATTTGGTTATATTTTCACTCTTGGGACATTAGTAAAGCCATGTGTGATATCTAAGAGAAATATTTTACATATTATTTCCCTAAGTAGATGGCCATACAAGGGATTATGGCCATTCTTGATATTTTAAAGACTTATTTCATTGTAGAACCATTTATCTGTCTCCCTTTTTTCAATTCTATGAATAGTCATAAGTATATTATGAATCAAAATATTTTGGACTCAATATAACAGTGGATATCATTCAAACCTGTTGCAAAGGCAAAGAATAAGACATTCAAGGGGTAGCTGTAGATTTACAGACTTATGCCCTCAAGTTTATTCCTCAAAAAGTAGAAATGACCAGAGTCTCCAACATCTTGGCAGATGATGCCAGTTTGGTTGGAGTTTTACTTTGTACTATGATGAAGAAAGTTAATTAATTTAAATTTCAAAGAAATAAATGTTTGTGCATTGCAAGAAATATTAATGATTAGTTACTCAATTTTTCTTGGTGTTAGTAGTGGGATAACTTTGACAGGTAATTAACATTGACTCTTATAAGTAATAAAATGTTTAACATACTATAAAATATATTATATATTACTATGATTTCTATTGTCAACACTGAAGCAAAAATAAACTATTTCCTTAATTAATCAAGGAATTTTAAAATCTTTATCATTACATCTTATATATGGAAAAAGGCCACATCTACATAATAAAAACTTATTTAAAAATTCTTCTAAAGTTAAGTTTTATATTTTTGGAAAGCATGAATGTTCATGGCTAACATTTAACTAAAATTCCTTTTCAGGGCAGACTTGTTTACTGAGGAGAAATTGCAAGGCATAGAACACAAATATCTAGATTTAGCAGAGCAAGGATTACAAACAAGACCTTAGAAAAGAGAAGGTGCAGTTAAGAGTGAAGAAGAAAAATAACTCCAGAGGTTTCATGGAGTTACAAGGCTATCATTTTTAAAAAATTTCATAAAGAAAGCAAATGAGGGAGTTCAAAAACCATATAGATTTGAAATTATCTCAATTCTTTCATTTCTTCCAATCAGTAAAACTGATTTCCCATAAATAGTGGGAAAAATTAAAGTTATGGTAAGAGAAGGAGAATTATATCTTGGAATAAAAGTCCACCAGCTAAAGTATAATACAAATGAAAATGAAAGTCTAATCTCTCAAAACAAGGTACAAATTGACCAAACAGCCTAAGACAATAAACATCTTTAAATGAGGTAACAGAAATTGAAAAATAATTTAGAATAAACAGAGAAAGAAATTTCAAATGAACAATAATCTAGAAGAACAAACCAACTCAAAAAATGCTTAAGAGACTTAAGGTGAAAAGGAGGAAATTTTGAGAATCAAAACAAAATGAAACACCAATATGAAGAGAGCATGACAAAAAGTAACTAAAATATAGAACGGACATACATAAAATAGGAGTTTCTAGAAAAGTAAATTCAAGCAATGGTACTAAACAATTCTAAAAAATAGTAAGTTATTTTTGAAATTAAACAAGGAAGAAGAGGATATCAAAAGCCACACATCCATGGAATATACCATGTATAGGAAATATCAATTCAAAACTACCAAAATACATGTGTATTTTATTAACTTGAATTTAAGCCTGTAGGGTTTGTTTTTTAATATAAAGATAGAGTCATTTTTAATGGAAAGAGTATCAAAATATCTTTAGGTTATTTCATTGCTAACTTTATGCTGGAAGACAGTGGAATGATGTATATAACTTACACAAGAGAAAAAGTGTCAGTCAAGAACAAGGTTAAGACCTGCAGGAGCCCTGGCAAAACCCCAGGACAGCCTCCTGGGACCTCCTTGGGAGCCCAGCCAAAGTCTGGCCCAGTAATACACTTGCAGATTCCCCCACCCAAGCAGGAACCCATGCCCGGGCCCAGGACCACCTGCAGGGACCCCTGGGGAGCCCAGGCCAAGGTTAGGCACAGGAACACCCCTGCCATTCCAGGCCAGAGCCCTGTCGACCTTCAGGAGCCCAGGCCCAGGCCTAGGACAGCATCCAGGGACCTCCACAGGAGCCCGGCCAAAGCCAGGCCCAGGACTGCCCTCGCCAATCCTCTGACCCACCCAGGTCCCAGACCCAGGCCCAGGCCAGCCACCAGGGACCCCCACAGGAGCCTAGGCCAAGGTCAAGCCTAGGACCGCTCCCGCAGGCCTGTATGAGAGCCCAGGCCCAGGACCACCCCTGGGTAGAGTCGAGGTCCACGCTGTCACTCCCTTCCCATATCCCTCTTGGGACACTGCAGCCATAATCATAGCCCTCCCCATGTATTAACCTCATATTGGGACAACAGATAGAGCCTAGAGGCAATGGCCAGCTACAGCTCAACACACCACAGTGCTGCATCTCCCATCTGTCAGCCCAAAGCCATTATAAGTCTTACCCTTTCAGCCCCATCTGTGAAAGTACTTGCATCCATCTCAAGCCATCCCCACTGCTATCTTGGGTTACTTCCACTACCACTGCCACCGTCTTTAGTTGCAGTAACATCTATCTAGTTACACATGCTGGAAACTGAAAGTGAACTCCAAGGAGAGATACAGGTAATCTGTAGGGTCACTTCAAGATTATAGGAAAGAAACTGCAATACTGCAAATCAGCACTGAAAGAAAGGAAGATTCATAATCAACATGAAAAAATAAGGGAAGAAAGTGACCCAAACAAACCAAGATACTACAATAATAGAATCCACTGACAGCACAGTTGATGAAATATCACAGAAAGAATACAGAATGGACATAATTAAAATGATCTATGAATTAAAGAATGATTTAAGTGAGCAAATACAGGCAAAAATTGATCATTCCAATAAAGAGATAAGAGAACAAATAAAGGCAACCTTTGATCACTCTAACAAAGAGATGAGGGAGCAAATACAGGTACCAAAAGATTACCTCAAGAAAGAGATAGAGATTCTTAAAAAAAAAAAAAAAAAATCAGAAATTCTTAAAATGAAGGAAAAAATAAACCAAATAAAAACTCAGTAGAAAACATCACCAACCAGAGAAGTTCTAGAATTAATAAATAAATTCAGCAAAGTAGCAGGATATAAAATCAACACCCATAAATCAATTGCATTTCTATACATCAGTGATAAGCCCTCTGAAAGAGAAATTAGGAAAACTACCCCATTCACAATAGCCTCAAAAAATAAAATAAAATAAAGTACTTGGAAATCAATTTAACAAAAGAGGTGAAAGACCTCTACAACTCTGAGTGATTGCCCATGCAAAACCTGCTCCTGCACAGGATTCCCAGTTCCAGCACCCATGCAGGACCTCAGGTCATCCACCCATGCAGTACCCCTAGCCATTGTTCCTGCGGGACCCCTGGCTGCTGCTCTTGTGTGGATCTCATCTACCAGGGTGGAACCTCCCTGTTCACCTACACCTGGAGACATGGGACAGGATCTGGAGACAAACTTTTACTTCTGCACAGCACACCAAAGAGCTGTATCTCCAAACATGTCACTAAACACCACCGCCCGGCCCAACCCTTCACCCTATCTCTGAAGCAGATGGCTGGCTTCTTTGTGAGACTCTGGCTTAACCATCTTTGTCCTGAGTAGGCATAGATACCAGTAAGCAACAGACAACTCCACCTACTGGAAGAGAAGGGAAGCAATTCTGTTTATTTACATTGAAACATTTTATTTTTTTATTTTTTCCTTCTCTTCTTTTTTTTCTATTTTCTTCCTCTATTTTCTCTCTCTTACACCTTTCCAACCCCCACATCCCCGACATTTGTGAAACCAAGTTTTTTTTTGCATTAGGCTATTGTGAGACCAGGATATCTGATTAGTATACCACAGTTGTATTATATAGTCTCGTAACTTCCATTTTACATGTTTTATTTTTCTTAATGTTTATGTCTTCTCGTTAGTTGTACTCTATTTTCTTCCAACTTACTGGTTTTCCCCAAATCTCTTTCTCTCTTTTCTACTAATAGTCAACTTCTTTTGGACTCCTCTTTTATGCTTTCTAGGATCTAATAACTATATCCTCACTTCCTACCTCTCTAACATCTCATCCTACACCTCAACCCCAGTTCTCTCTAGCCCACCAGCAGAAACTGTAGACCCTTGTACAAACCTATTGTTTATGTAGTAGATGCTAAGTGAACTCATAATTTCTGTATATTGTGACAAAGCCATAAATGTATTTAGGAACTATTAGGAACTACTTGGTTTGAAACTATATATTGTTTGTATTGAGATCTGTCAATATTGGTCTCCCCCTTAAAGGAGAGGTATTGGAACCCTATAGGGAATCTATAAGCCTATTGGATAAAAACTGTAATACCTTGGATCTGCAGTGTTAGAAGGAAAGACACACAAACAACATGAAAAAAAAAAGGGAAGAAAGTGCCCCAAACAAATCAGGATACTACATTATTAGAATCCATGGTCAGCACAACAGAAGAAATGTCAGAGTTCAGGATGTACATAATTAAAATGTTCTGTGACTTAAAGAATGATATAAGAGAGCAAACCCAGGCAACAAAAGATCATTTTGATAAAGAGCTACATAATCAAATATAGGAAGCAAAAGATTACTTCAATAAGGAGATAGAGATTCTGAAAAAGAACCAAACAGAAATCCTCGAATTGAAAGATACAATAAACCAAATTAAAAACTCATAAAAAGCATCACCAACAGATTAGATCACTTGGAAGACAGAACCTCAGACAATGAAGACAAAATATTTAATCTTGAAAATAGAGTTGACCACATAGTGAAGATGGTAAGAAACCATGAACAGAACATCCAAGAATTATGGGATAACATGAAAAGACCAAATTTTAGAATTATTGGGATAGAGGAAGGCATAGAATTTCAAACAAAAGTACTTAACAATCTATTCAATAAAATAATATCAGAAAATTTTCCAAACATGAAGAATTGGATAATCTGGGGCTGGGGCTGTAGCTCAGTGGTAGAGCACTTGCCTCGCATGCGTGAGGCACTGGGTTCGATCCTCAGCACCACATACAAAATACATACATAAATAAATAAAATACAGGTTGAAAAAAAAAAAGAATTGGATAATCAAATACAAGAGGTTTACAGCACACAAAATGTACAAAATCACAACAGATCTACACCAAGGCACATCATAATAAAAATGCCTAATATTCAGAATAAAGAGAGAATCTTATAAGCCACAAGAGAAAGGAATCAGATTACACATAAGGGGAAAGCAATTAGGATCTCTGCAATCTTCTCAACCCAGACCCTTAAAGCAAAAGAGCTTGGAACAACATATACCAAACTCTGAAAGACAATGGATGTCAACCAAGAATCCTATATCCAGCAAAATTAAGTTTTAGATTTGATGATGAAGTAAAAACCTTCCATGATCTACAGAAATTAAAAGAATTCACAGCAAGGAAGCCTGCACTACAAATATTCTTGGCAAAATATTCCATGAGGAGGAAATGAAAAACAACAATGAAAACCTGCAAAGGGATAAACTACACTAAAGGAAAGGTCAATCAAAGGAGAAACCCAGTCAAGTTAAAAACTAAAAATAAACCAAAATGTCTGGAAATACAAACCAGGTCTCAATAATAATATTGAATGTCAATGGCCTAAACTGAGTAATTAAAAGACATAGACTGGCAGACTCAATTAAAAAAAAAAAAAGTCCCAACAATATATTGCCTCAAACAGACTCATCTCATAGAAAGAGACATTTACAGATTGATGGTAAAAGGATGGAAAAAAAATATATCATTCACATGGACTGTGAAAACAAGCAGGGGTTTCCATCCTCATATCAGACAAAGTGGACTTCAAACCAAAGTTAGTAAAAAGGGATAAAAGTCATTTCATACTGCTTAAGGGAATCATACATTAACAAGACATAACAATCTTAAATATCTATGCCCCAAACAATGGGGCAGCCATGTTTGTCAAACAAACCCTTCTCAACTTCAAGAATCAAATAGTCCACAACACAATAGTACTAGGTGACTTTAACACACTTCTCTCACCACTGGATAGATCTTCCAAACAAAAACCAAACAAAGAATCTACAAACTCAATAGAACAATCAATAATCTAGATTTAACAGATATATATAGAATATTTCATCCTCCAACAAGCAAATACACTTTTTTCTCAGAAGCACATGGATCCTTCTCCAAAATAGGTCATATACTATGCCACAAAGCTATTCCTAGCAAATACAAAAAGTAGAGATACTACCCTGCATTCTATGTGACTAATGGAATAAAATTAGAAATTAATGACAGTTTTTAAAAAAAGAAGCTACTCCAACACCTGGAGACTCAATAATATGCTATTGAATAATGCATGGGTAGCATTTTGAAAATCTATACTCCAGTAAAATAGAAAACCTTAAAGACATCAACAAATTTCTAGAGACATATGACCTACCCAAACTTAACCAGGAGGACATTCACAACTTAAACATATAAATTACAAGCAAGGAAGTAGAAGATGCCATTAACAGCCTGCCAACCAGAAAAAGCCCTGGACCAGACAGATTCACTGAGAGTTCTACAAGACCTACGGAGAACTCACTCCAATACTCCTCAAATTATTCCATAAAATAGAAAAGGAGGGAACCCTTCCAAACTCATTTTACTATGCTAGTATCACCCTGATACAAAAACCAGACAGAGACACATCAAAAAAGGAAAATTTCAGACCAATATTCCTAATGAATATAGATACAAAAATTCTCAATAAAATTTTGGCAAATTGCATCTAAAAGCATATAAAAAATAGTGTACCATGATCAAGTGGGGTTCATCCCAAGGATGCAAGATTGGTTCAACATACAGAAATCAATAGATGTAATCCATCACATCAATAGACTTAAAGATAAGAATCACATGATTTTATCAATTGATGCAGAGAAAGCATTTGAAAAAATACAGTACCCTTTCATGTTTAAAACACTAGAAAAACTAGGGATAGTAGAAACATACCTCAACATTGTTAAAGCAATCTATGCTAAACCTACAGCCAACATCATCCTAAATGGAGAAAAATTGGAAGCATTTCCTCTAAAAACTGGAACAAGACAGGAATGCCCTCTCTCACCACTCTTATTCAACATAGTCCTTGAAACTCTAGCCAGAGCAATTAGACAGATGAAAGAAATTAAAGGAATATGAATAGGAAAAAAAGAACTCAAACTATCATTATTTGCAGACGACATGATATTATACTTGGAGGATCCAAAAAATTCCACTGGAAAACTTCTAGAATTAATATATGAATTCAGCAAAGTTGCAGGATATAAAATCAGTACCCATTAAACCAAATGCATTTCTATATATCTGCAATGAATCCTCTGAAAGAGAAATCAGGAAAATTACTCCATTCACAATAGCCTCAAAAAAAAAAAAAAAAAAAACTTGGGAATCAGTCTAACAAGAGAGGTGAAAGTCCTCTACAATGATAACTATCGGGCACTAAAGAAAGAAATTAAAGATCTTAGAATATGGAAACAAGATGGATGTGGTGGCGCACGCCTGTAATTCCAGCACTTTGGAAGGCTGATATATGAGAATTGCGAGTTCAAAGCCAGCCTCAGCAATGGCGAGGTGCTAAGCAACTCAGTGAGACCCTGTCTTTACATAAAACACAAAATAGGGCTGGGGATGTGGCTCAGTGGTCGAATACCCCTGAGTTCAATCCTCAGTACCAAAATAAAAAAGATAGAAGATGGAAAGATCTCCCATGCTCTTGGATAGGCAGAATTAATATTATTAAATTGGCCATACTGCCCAAAGAGCTATACAGATTCAATCCAATCCCAATTAAAATCCCAAAGTCCTTTCTTATAGAAATAGAAAAGGCAATCATGAAATTTATTTGGAAAAATAAGAGACCCAGAATAGCCAAAGCAATCCTCAGTAAGAAGAGTAAAGCAGGAGGCATCACAATACCAGACCTTAAACTTTACTACAAAGCTACAGTAACAAAAACAACATGGTATTGGCACCAAAATAGACATGTAGACCAATGGTACAGAATAGAACACACAGAGACTAACCCACATAAATACAATTATCTCATACTAGACATAGGTGCCAAATACATACATTGGAAAAAGGTAGCCTCTTCAACAAATGGCACTGGGTAAACTAGAAATCCATATGCAGCAAAATGAAGCTAAACCCCTATCTATCACTGGGCTGGGGCTGTAGCTCAGTGGTAGAGCATTTGCCTGGCATGTGTGAGGCACTGGGTTTGCTCCTCAGCACCACATTTAAATAAATGAATAAAATAAAGATCCATTAACAACTAAAAAAATTAAAAAAAAAAAAAACCCTATCACCATGCACAAAACTCAACTCAAAGTGAATCAAGGACCTGAGAATCAGACCAGAGACCCAACGCCTAATAGAAGGAAAAATAGGCCCAAATCTTCATCATGTCAGAGTAGGCCCCAATTTCCTTAACAAGACTCCTAAAGCACAAAAAATAAAAGCAAGAATCAATAAATGGGATGGATTTAAACTCAAAAGCTTCTTCTCATCAAAAGAAAAAATCAATGAGGTGAACAGACAGCCTACATTCTGGGAGCAAATTTTTGCCACACGCACAACAGATAGAGCACTGATCTCCAGTATATATAAAAAAGTCAGAAAACTTAACACCAAAAGAACAAACAACCCAATAAATAAATGGACTAAGGAGCTGAAGAAATTTCTCAGAAGAAGATATATAATCTATAAACAAATATATGAAGAAAGTTTCAACATTTCTAGCAATTAGAGAAATGCAAATCAAAACTACTCTAAGATTTCATCTCATGCCAGTCAGAATGGCAGTTATCCCAAACACAAGCAACAATAAGTGCTGGCAAGGATGTGGTGAAAAAGGCACAAACATTGCTGGTGGGACTGCAAATTGGTACAACCTATCTGGAAAGGATAGGTGATTCCTTTAAAAACTTGGAATGGAACCACCATTTGACCCAGCTATCCCACTACTTGATCCTTAAAAACAGCATACTACAGTAAAGCAGCCACTTCAATGTTTATAGCAGCACAATTCACAATTGCTAAACTGTGGAAGCAGCCTAGATGACTTTCAATAGATGAATGGATAAAGAAACTGTGGTATAAATATGCAATGGAATATTACTCAGCAATAAAAGAGAATAAAATTATGGCATTTGCAAGTAAATGGATGGAATTGGAGAACATGATGCTAAGTGAAGTAAGTCAATCCCAAAATTCCAAAGGCCGAATTGTCTCTCTGATTAGTGGATGCTGATACATAAGAGCGGTGGGAGTGGGAAGCATGAGAGAAATGGAGGAACTTTGGATGGGACCGTGGAGGGAGGAGGAATGGGAGTAGCAAAAATGGTGGAATCAGATGGACATTACTACCCTAGGTACATGTATGAATACACAAATGGTAGGACTCAATCTTGTTTCCAACCAGAGAGATGGAAAACTGAGCTCTATATATGTACTATGACTTGAAATGCATTTTAAAAAATAAATTAAAAATAATAAATAAATAATAAAAAGGGATGGAGATGCCACTTAGTAGTTAAATGGCCGTGGGTATGTTCAATACCCAGTATAAAAAAAGAAAAAAAAAAAAAACATACTGTTTGCCCATCAAGTGAAAAACAAAGCAGGCTAACCAAAACCAAAACAATGGCAAATTTTAAAATACTTTTTTCATTGGTAAAAATAAAGTTCCTGGAAATAAGTTGCAGTGAAAGCATAAATATTTTCTCATGAAATGTTTCAAAACAAAAGAACATGTATAACAACAAATGTAAAAACATTCCAAAGAATAATCATGAAATAGCAAAATTAAAGTATATTACAAAATTAAAGTATAAATCACAAATATTTCAATAATATATGTAAATATGTAGTTCCTATCTCCTTCTCAATAAAAATATTTAAAAATTAATACTGAACAGCATTAAGTCTAAAATTCCATATATGCAAAATTGAAACACATACAACAGATAAGTTTTATACATGTTACATTGTAACTAAAAAGCTAATCTAAGTTAATTATTGTCCTGATAAAAAGCTGTTTTATTTTATATAAACAGGATTATCAAGATCAGAATAATGAGTTACATACAATAAATATTTCAAATATTAAGTACATTGTTAAAGTTTGATGTGCTTTTGAACACCAAACTTGAAATTTTCCCCTAAGCCAAAGTCAGTATAGATGCTGACAGACAAATCAACATATGTATGATTTTCATATTGTTTTGAATTTCTTTTCTAGTGTGTCTCTTTTCCATGGAGCTGATAGAAACATCTTAAGTACAAAGAGACAAATGTTATGTGCATACGCACAAAAAACAACTAGTATTACATGTTTATACACAAGTTGCCAGCATATCTTTTAATGGTACTTAATTTTTTGTCTTCCCACAGTTTTTTTTTCTTTCTTTGCACCCAAAGGACAACATATAAAAAATGGAAAGTAAGGAAAATTAAATTAGGGTGTAGATCATTTAAGTGTTTTGACTGAGGCCTTGAATTAAATTGCCTATGAGACAATACTTGAAGAAATTATCAGTATAAACCAGAAAGATATTTTCAATTAACAAAAATCTATACACACTAAAACCCAATTAGATTTCTCTGGAAACTAGACATGATACAATAAAGCCTTTATCACTTGTAGTCCCAGGTGGAATTATCACTTTTGTTCTAGTAAGTAGTTTCAAAATTAGTCAGTAATTGGTTCTGGCTCTGGGAAAGAAACACATGAGGATATTTCTTTTTTCATCTAAAGAAGTATGAAACATTTGCTTAAATTTCCCATTCTGTATTTCTAAATCACTGTTCACAGAAATGATGTCTCTGAACTTCTTATAATAGGCTTCTCTTTGTTAGAGAGGATGATATACAATCTCCCATCCACTAGAGTTGTGTAACAGAATATGCACTTTTTGCTTACAAGGCTATATCATATAGAAATAACAATAACAAAACACAGGGAAGAAAATCATCATTTGAAATTTTATTATATAAGCATATGTTCAAATTACATTGGAGAAATTTTTGAAAACCTGAGTTATTTTTTAGTCAAATACACATATTTCTGGAAAGAGCCTTTGAAGATATCAAGTTTCAATGAGGTTATTATGATGAATTATAATCCAGTACAACTGGTGTCCTTATAAAAAGGTGGAAATTTGGAAATTGACGTGCACACAAGAGAACACCACATGAAGATGAAGGAACAATGTATGAGAGTTCCCTTTTCTCCACATGCTCACCAGCATTTATTTATTTTTCATGTTAGTCATGCTAACTAAGCTGAGATGATATCAGAGTGTAATTTTGATTTATATTTCCCTGATGGCTAATTATAATAATTTTTTCATATATTTGTTGGTCATTTGTATCTAGTCTTTTGAGAAATCTCTATTCAGATCATTTATTCTTTTTTTTTTTGGTACTGGAGATTGAACTCAGGGGCACTCGACCACTGAGCCATATCCCCAGCCCTATTTTGTGTTTTTTTATGTACAGACAGGGTCTCACTGAGTTACTTACTTAGCACCTTGACGTTGCTGAGGCTGGCTTTGAACTCGCGATTCTCCTGTCTCAGCCTCCCTAAGTGCTGGAATTACAGGCTTGTGCCACCGCGCTCGGCTCATTTATTCGTTTTTAATTGGACTATTTTTTAAAATTTTTTGAGTTCCTTATATATTCTACACATTAATCTTTACTCAGATGAAATTGAAATATTTTCTCCCATTCTGTAAGTTGTCTCTTCACACTTGATTATTTCTTTGCTGTGCAGAAGCTTTTTAATTTTATACAATCTCATTTGTAGATGTTTGGTTGTATATCTTGTGCTTTGGACATCATATCCAAGAACTCATTGTCTATACCAGTATCTTATATGTGTTTCCTTTATGTTTTCTTCAAGTAATTGAATAGTTTCTGGTCTTACATTCCTATCTTTGACACATTTTAAGTTGTTTTTGTACAGTATGAGATATAGAAATTGTCAATTTTCTGCATTTGAACATCCAGTTTTGCCAGTATCATTCATATGAACAAACTGAAGGATAAAAATCATATGATAATCTCAATAGATGCAGAAAAAGATGATAAAATTCAACATCCCTTCATGATAAATTTCTGAATGAAGTAAGTATAGAAAGATTGTACCTCAGTGTAATCAAACTAAGTGACGAACTCAGCCAACATCAGGACAATTGGGGAAGAGAAAGAGTTTCCTTTAAGACCTGGAATAAGATAAGGTGTCCACTCTCCTTACTTATATTCAATATTATTCTGGCATTTTTAGTCAGAGCAATTAGGCAAAAGAAAAAAAGAAAAGGCAAACAAATAGGAAGGAAGGAATTTAAATTATCCCTGTTTGCAGATGATAAGCAATGATTCTGTTATTCCTTAGTTTTGTATGTTTCTTCTCTGCCCAGGATCCTTTATTACATTTAGTACTGTGTCTTCTTAGTTGATCTTGGACAGTTTCACAGATTTCTTATTTTTTGGTAACATTAACTTTTTGTGGAGTGATGATCAGGTTTTCTGTAAGATGATCTATTTTTCTGATATTTTTATGGGCATTTTTCTGATATGTTTTTCAAACTAGACTATGGTCATGGATTTGGAGGAGCAGGAGCAACATTCTAGCTTTTAAGAAGGTTCATGTAAAAGTTGATAAAAGTTAAATAAAATCAAAAAGCTAATGCATATGAGGCCCAGGTTACAAATCCTAGCCACAGTAATCTTTTGCTGCAATTAGTTTAATTTATTATAAAAATATGTATTTGTGTACGAATACCACATTTGAGATTTTAGAAAATTTGCTTACCATGTTTTATAATAAATATAAACCATTTCTATTATTTCTATGTCGAATTTGATTACAAAGGATAGTTATTTAATGCAAAATCACAAATACCAACAGTAAAAAAAGTTACTAGCATAATCTGTTAATGAAGGCTTACTGAACAATGGTGTTACTATCAAAGTAGTCATGTAAAACATAGTTTTACATTCTGACTTTATATATGATTACTTCCCCTCCATTTATCTAGCAAATCTTCAATAAATGGTAAATTTCTACTCTAATGCAGTTGTTAAAAGTATAATATAATTATGAGTATCAAAATTATAGTTCCTTTTCCCTATTTAAATCCAGCACTGCAAATATCATTCTTATTTTGTATATATGACTTATTAAAATTTCCAAAAAATCAAAGCAGCAAGAAGCTTGTATTTCCAATTAGACATCATCAACTTACCAAGTATGACCTTAATTTCTCTGATATTGTTCTATAATTATTACTTTATTATTTAATCTTAAATGAGAAATTTCATGACCTTATATTTGAAGAATATCCATGTTAGCAGTTTGTATGATCTGTTACAATTATCACCTATGATGATAATTAACAAAACAAACTATAAAGTTCTTGATTTCAAGCAGTGTTATTTCATTTTTACTATACAGCAAAAGAAAAAAGCTAGTAGATCCAGTATTTACCCACAGCCAATTTTCTCTATTCACATTTTAATTGTAATAAATTGTGAGGAAATTGAAATTCAAAAGATTTTACAAAAACTTGGCCAATTAATTTTTAGGGTTAACAACTTTTTTGTCAACTCTTCTAGTTGGAAGAAAGAAACACAGAATTAGTATATGTTAGGTGCAAACTGTACAAGAAAATAACAGGAAATTAACTTAGAGACAGAAATGACTATCTATAGCCCATTATCACAAATACATATTTCCTCATTTTTTTTCTACCAGTTTTAAAATTTAAAAAAATCAATGGAAATTCTAATATAAATTAAATACTAATATTTGTTGAGAAAAATTGCTGTGGTTTTTGCCTTGTCATTTAAGGTCTAGAACAAGCTTATTAACTCCATTTTGCAGACAAGAAAACAGCGATAAAGAAGTAATAAGTCTCTCAGACAACAGTAGCCTCAGGATTTCCCCTAAAGCAATTTCACCCTGGATGGCACCCTGTATGATATTTCATTCCAAATTTATACAGCATAATAAACAAAAAAAAAAAGTTATTTTCTCCTTTATAACTCATGGCTTGTGATTATTGAAGCAAGACATTATGATCCTGACCTTTATCTTTTTCTCACCAGAGGAACAAAGTTAGTAATAAATAAGAGTAAATATGCTATTAACACTGTCTCTGCTGAGGAAGACAAGTCTTGATTTTTGTTAGAGTTTTACCTATGTCAGGAAGACTAAAATATAAGATTGATTCTAAAACATTCTACCTAAGAAACATAGACCTCAAGATATGTAAGAGTACATATAATTAAATAAGTAACTTTTCTACTTAAACAGGTAAATGAGAATGTTGTGGTCCTAAGAATTAAATGAGGTTATGGATGAGAATATACTTGGCACAAAGATTGGCAGATAGTTTGTACAAAAAAGTTTCCTAGTTTCTATTGTCCCCATTATCATTATCACATCCCCAAGCTAATCTGAATTCTGAAACAATGGAAATTTAATATCACACTTAAGTAACATCAATATACATTACATATATACATATATAGATAAAGTTCAACAGTATTTACTCTTTGTTTCTAAGACTCTTTATATTTTAATTAAATATTTTAATATTTAATTAATATTTTAATATTAATATTAAATTAATTAAATATTTAAATATTAAAATATTTAATTAAAATATTTAAATAAATACAAAGCTGAAGTTCTTATGGTCTATCTTAACAAATGAGGGTATTTTCTTTCCACTCTTATTTCAGTTATCTGCCTTTCACCTAATTTAATGTTGACTCATCACCTGTTACCTATAAGGGAAGTTTCAATCTGTGGATTTATTTCCAACCATAAAACTGTAGAAATTATAGTCTCACAGATAAGTGTCTATCAGATTCAAAGGTCAACTCTTATTCTGTATGTTCCTGAACTTTTTTGAAGCATTTTATTCATTTGACTTATTTTTTCTTGAAATTCTTGGGCTTAATCCCCTCAAAATCCACCCTCACACTAGACTCACTTCTTACAAACGCCTTTTTGTCACATTACTCCTCTGCTTTAAGCCACTAATTTTCCTCATTTATTCATAGGAAAATTATAAAAGTCTATAGTGTGGCTTTCAGCTTTATCTATAATCTCATCTTAATTTATATTTATAATATTCTCTGAATGAGAGATTATCAATCTTACACTATGATCTGATCTTTTAACCAATATTAATGATATTTTAACCAATATCAGTGTGTTCTATCTGAAAAAAAAATACTGTAATAGTTTGGATCTTAGAAGTTCCCCAAAGGCTCATAGGTTTAAGGCTCAGTTCCCAGTAGTTGGTAGTTGGTGGAAACTTTGGAAGATTGGGCCTCCCTGGAGAAAGTAGATCACTGCGGGTATGTAGGGTACTTTTTGCCCCTGCCCTCCATCCCTCTATCCTTCTCTCCCTCCTTCTTTCTCTTTCCTCCATGACTCTTCCAGCCAGCCATGAGACGAGCAGTTTCACTCTGCCACACACTCCCCACCACAGGCCCAGAATCAATGTATCCCCAAGGCTGTGGACTGAAACCTCAGCAACCATGAGAGAAAATAAATTTTTTTTTCTATAAATTGGTTGTCTCAGTTATTTTGTCATAGCAAGGGGAGGCTAACACAAGTACCCATCATCAGAACTTGCAGTTTTCCTTTCATTCATTTTCTGTCTACTATTTTCCACTATTTTGAGCTAAACAAAGTATCTGTGCAATCAATATTTCCCTTATTCTGAGACAAATTCACCTGCAAAAGTCATAACTGAACAGACACTTGTAACCAAATACCATTCTTTAACTTTCTGAACTGAATATAAGAGAAAGCAAAACTTTATGATATAGCTTACATAGTTCTGTCTTTTCAGGACACTATCTAGTAATGTACAAGTTGCTAATCGTTGGTCTCACAAATAGGTATCACTTCTTATGGGAAGTTTTTAAATGAAATCTTAGTTTAGTTATCTTTTGGATCTCACTAAATCAGTTTGACCTTGTCATAAACAAGTCCATTGGTGCCAAGACACACAGCAAGTTGGGAAAAAGTTTTTGATTCACAAATGTTAGGAATCTCATCCTCCTGATATTCTTATCAAAAACAAAACATAGATTATGAAGCAAGATTTTCTGTTATTCTGTTATTTCCATTCTTTGATAAGCTCCACTATCTATACAGTCACTTTGTGGCTTTCAAGGTTGAAATCTGGAGTTAATATATTTATAGCTTATTTTACATCAGTCTTCTTTTATCTAATGACCAAAGTAAATTGTCCTAGATAACTCAATTTTTGTTTGATGTTTGATTTCTTCAACACGTCTTCTTATAATAACAAACATCTAAGAAACATCAAAGTGAGAAATGACTGTGACAGCCAGGTGTGGTGACACACATCTGTAATCCCAGCAGTTTGGGGGTCTGAGGCAGGAGGATCATAAATTCAAAGGCAGCCTCAGCAATTTAGCAAGGCCCTAAGCAACTCAGTGAGACCCTGTCTCTACATAAAATACAAAAAGAAGTCTGGGGATGTGTCACAGTGGTTAAGCATCCCTGGGTTCAATTCTCAATAGCAAATGAACAGAGAAAAAATTAAAAAAAAATGTGATACTGGGGCAATGTCATAGAATTAGCATTCGTTTCCCTATGTATCAAAGAATTATGTTAAAACATTCAAAACTTTTTCAGGAAAATTCAGTTTTTCCTGATACAATAATTTTGAAGATAATGGGGAAATTATTGAATTAGCTAAATAAAGAGGTAAGACAATGAAAGTTGCATGTCACACAATTCTGAGGAAGCAAACTTAACTGAATATTTCACAAGTAAGCTTAAAAAATAAAAAATAATAAAGCTTGCATGTGAGTCTCTGTTAATGTAATACAGAAAATATTTCTAAGTGCATCCCAAAAAGAAGATGCTCTTATAAGTGAAGATAATCATATATTTCTATCTGATTGTTCATTTGATACTACCTAATTCTTTTAAAAAATACTATCCAAACTTACAAGGTGAGAAAGTATATGTTTATATTTAAAGTAATAGAAATTAAAAATATTACTTTATTTTCTTGCTTTCATGGGTTCAGAGAGGCAAGTCTTCTGAAAATTTACCAGTAAGAAACACAATATTAAAATGTAAAACTAAAGTTAAAAAAAAAAGAGGCCATCAAATAAAGTAACAGATTTAAAGTATGGGTAGCTTTGAATCCTATAGTTTGTAGTTACAATTACATTATATTGGGATTAATTAATGATTGTCCTTTCTTGCTTTTACATTGAGTTTTGAAAAAAATAATCCAATAACTGAAGCTGAATATATTTTTCCAAGAAAATTTCTTACCAATTAACTTGTTTCAAACTTCCACAAAATTTTTAACTTAACAAAACCATGCTACTGGGTGTTTTACTACGTAAAGGTACCAGTGTCTTATGACCCATGTTGATTTATATGTATTTCTCCTGGCTTTGAGCATTCAAATATCTGTTTTATCATGGAGTAGAGAAAGTAATTAGGAAAGGAAATATCTCATTGATTTTTTTCCTCTTGGTATAGTCCATAAAAGTCTATAGAAGAAAATTTTATTGAAAATTAGACCTTGGAATATTTCCAGATGTGTATAGTCTCTAGTGCATTTCCACTATTTGTTGCCCAAAAATATAGAATATTCTGAATGGAAATAATGCATGTACATCTTCCTTTCTGTAAATACTTTTTGGTAACATCATAGAGAGCTTTTTCCACCTATTTTTGCTGTTTGAGAATGAAATTTCATAATAGCATAAATAACTATGCTTTAATTATTTTGCATTATAGGTAAAATCAGTACCATTCTTCCCTTTCAGTGCTAAGGTAGGAAATAATTAAAGAAAATACACAGAGGTTGACAATCTGAAACAAATACTCTGATTGCACTGATTATAAATTCCCAAATTGTTTTATTGTTCACTTCATTTTCAACATCTCACCTATAATAACTAAAATTCACGTTCAAGTCTTGGGTCAAAAATTACTGTGAATAGGTTTTTTTTTTTTTTTTTTTTTTTTAAGATTAAAGAGTATAGTTACATAGTCAATTGGAAGTTAATTGCAATTGGAATAGATAACTCATGAACGATTCTACCATTAAATAAGAAATCAATGCCTTTTGTGTTTATATTGCTTCAAATGTCACACCAAAAACAAAATGTGTGCCAGGGTACATTTTCATAAATAACCATCAATAGTTGCAAAACAAAAGAATTAAAAACTTGTACTTGGGTTTTCTATAATATTCTGCAAATATTCTATACAACATGTTTCACAGCCAGGTGTCATGAACCTTTTCCCTAAGAACATTTAGAAAATAACTATGTGACAACTATTCAACCTCCTGATGAAAAAAAGGTCTTATTTAATATAATTTTAGTTTAGTTTCAGTCTTCCTTTTCATTTGAATTCTCTAGTTAATTCTGTAAATTCTTGATTTACTGATTTAGAAATAAAGTGCACAAGTATCTCTTAGTTAATGTCTTTATTTTGTGCTGCTGTAAAAGAATATGTATAAAAAAAATAGGTTTATTTGGCTAGTGACCTTGATGGCTAAAAAGTTCAAGCAGTAGGGCCCCATCATCTGGAGGCATCTCAGCCTGGTGGAGACTAGGGAAGGGCCAGAGTGACTCTTTTATAAGAATCTGCTTTGGAACTAGAAATGTAACTCAGTGAAAGGGTGTTCTCTCAACATGTGCAAGGCCTTAACTTTTATCTCCAGCACAACAAAGAAAAACAAAAAATGCTTTTATGTAAACTAACTTGGTCCTGAGAAACTACATTAATCCCTTCTGAGAGCCATGTTCCATGGTCTAATCTTGTACTAGGTCCCCGTTTTTAAAGATTTACCACCTCACAATACTAACACAGTGAGGATCAAATTTCTAACATATGAACCTTTGGGGGATAAGCCATAAAGAAGCTACAACAGTGAGCCACAGTGCAGCTTTGCAGTTTAAATTAGCAAATATGAGTATGGATATGAGTTTCTCAATGCAGAAAACAATTACCTATTACTCTTAGAAATGTTATATATAGCAGATACTTGCAACAAATGAAATATGTTCTTTAATTGATTTAAAATATTTAGATATTCTGGTGCTTTACTTATTAAATAATATCAGCAATTTATAATATTGGGCTTCTAATTTCAACTAAGAGATCACAAATTATCAGTCCAGAACTGAAAAAAGTATTGCTTCTACCACTACCAGAGAAAAATTGACAAATTACAAATTGAATATATATATTTTTTAATTATCTGAAAAAAACTGAAGTATCAAGACAACTAGCCTAAAATCTAGAGGACACAGGCACCTTCAGAAAGAATCAGGGCGTTACCTGACTGGGACAGATCCTGTGATATGTTAGATAAACTGCTATGAACATTGAGCTAATGTTGAGCTAATACTATTTATCAAATTTCTGAAGGCAGCATGTGAGGTAGCATTAGGTATAAAGCTCCAGGGGCTAGAGACATAGGAGTCCTATCTCTCTAAGAGAGTTTTCCTACAGAAGTCACCAGGGAAGGTCAAGGACACCACAGGAAACTCCACAGCTATGGAGCAGGCTGTGAGAGAGGGAAACACTGGCTAAGTTTACAAAGAAAATTCCAGGCCCAAATGGTGTCACTGGCCAATTCCATCAAACATTCAAGGGACAAATATCAATTCTAAATAATCTTTTTTAAAAAATCAAAATAGTAGCATTTCAATCTCATTTTATAAAATCAACTTTGCCCTAATAGCAGAACTAGATAAATGTTTCTCTGTCTACAGAACCACTGTAAGGAAAACTTCTCAACAAAATGTGATCAAATTCAGAAACAAAAAAACAAAATGTCATGACAAACTGAGATCTATTCCAGGAATGTAAGACAGAATTAACCATTTAAAAATTAATTAGTATTTACCATATGAACAAATTGAACAAGAAAAGCTGTATTAAATATAGATGCAGAAACATATGAAAAGATTGAACATCTATTTATGAAAATAATTTCTCAAAGTGTAAAAAGGAAAAGCTAATAACCAGGATTAACTAAAATGCTACAACTAACATTGTAGGTGATTCTAAGACATCAACACATTCTCTCAAATATTGGAAGCAATGCATGAATGTGTTATTTCATTACTCTTATTTGACATTATACTGGAAGTCCTAAATAGTGTAAGAAAATAACAAAAATATAGAGATTGGAAAAGAAGTCACGAAACTGTTGCTATTTGAAAATGACACAATGTCTTTGTAAAATATCCAAAAGAATCTACACAAATCTGTGAGGATTCATTTCATGAGCTTAGCATGTTTTCAGGATACAAAATTACTTAACAAAACTATAAATTCAATGTCATTCCAATCAAAATTATACCAGAAGTAAACCCCTGAGAAACTGAAAGACTGTAAAATTTATACAGAAATGCAAAAAATCTAGTATATTTGAAAACTTGAAAAAGCAAAAAGTTAAGAACTAGCTCTTTCTTATTTTAAGAGTTACTATAAGATCACAGCAGTGAAAACAGCACAGTGTCTGTGTAAAGACAGGGAAATGCATGGATAGAAGAGAATAGACAGTATAGACATAGATGAGCATGTGGACAGGTGATTTTTTTCACAAAGGCACAAAGGATTACCTTTACAACAAACAATGCTGGCTAATTTAGTCATTAGAACAAATGAACTTTAGTTCATATCATGTACAAGAATAACTCATATACAAGAATAACTCACAATGTATGGCAGACCTAATTGTAAGGCCTAAAACTATAAAATTTCTGGAATAAAATTTACGATAAAACTTTTATGGCCTTGGGTTATGGGAAGATCTCTTAGCTATACACCGAAGCCATAATTAATAAGAGATCAAGTTGATCAGTTTGAATTAATAAAATTTTAAAACTTCACTTTTATTTTTATTTTTTAATTATTACTATTATATATTTTTATAGAGGATAACATTTCATTTCTCTGTGATATAGAATCACAACATACATGCAGTCATACATAAAGTTAGGGCTATGATGACCATCATATTCCACCACCTTTACTGTCCCCATGCCCCCTCCCACCTTACATCCTGTGAACAGAGTCCCTCCATTGTTCCCATGTCCTTCCCCACATTATGGATCAGCATCCATTTATCAACGAGTACATTCAGCATTTGGTTTTCTGAGATTGGCTTACTTCACTTAGCATGATATTCTCCAGCTCCATCCATTTACCTGCAAATGCCATGATTTTATTCTCTTTTATTGCTGAGTAATATTCCATTGTGTATATACACCACAGTTTCTTTATCCAGTCATCTATCGAAGGGCATCTAGGTTGGTTCCACAGCTCAGCTATTGTGAATTGAGCTGCTATAAACATTGAAATGGCTGCAGCACTGTAGTATGCTCTTTTTAAGCCTTCTGAGTATAGACTGAGGAGAGGGATAGCAGGCTCAAATGGTGGTTCTGTTCCAAGTTTTCAAAGGAATCTTCATACTGCTTTCCAGATTGGTTGCACCAATTTGCAGTTCTACCAGCAATGTATGAGCGTGCCTTTTTCCCTACAACCTCGCCAACACTTATTGTTGTTTGTATTCTTGATAATTGCCATTCTGACTGGCGTGAGATGAAATCTTAGGGTAGTTTTGATTTTCATTTCTCTGATTGCTAGAGATGTTGAACATTTTTTCATATGTCTGTTGATTGATTGTATATCTTCTGTGAAGTTTGTGTTCAGCTCTTTGGTCCACTTATTGATTGGGTTGTTAGTTTTTTTGATGATAAGTTTTTTGAGTTCTTTATATATTCTGGAGATTAAATGCTATATTGGATGTGTGTGTGGCAAAGATTTATTCCCAGAATGTCGTCTCTCTGTTCACTTCATTGATTATTTCTTTTTGCTGAGAAGAACCTTTTTAGTTTGAATCCATCCCATTTGTTGATTCTTGATTTTACTTCTTGTGCTATAGGAGTCTTGTTAAGGAAGTATGGTCCTAATCCGACATGATGAAGATTTGGGCCTATTTTTCCTTCTATTAGGCGTTGGGTCTCTGGTCTGATTCTCAGGTCCTTGATCCACTTTGAGTTAAATTTTGTGCATGGTGAGAGATAGGGGTTTAGTTTCATTTTGCTGCATATGGATTTCCACTTTTCCCAGCACCATTTGTTGAAGAGGCTATCTTTTCTCCAGTATACGTGTTTGGCTCCTTTATCTCGTATAAGGTAACTGTATGTAAGTGGGTTTGTCTCTGTGTCTTCTATTCTATACCATTGGTCTACATGTCTGTTTTGGTGCCAGTACCATGCTGTTTTTGTTACTATAGCTTTGTAGTATAATTTAAGGTCTGGTATTGTGATGCCTCCTGCTTCACTCTTCTTGCTAAGGATTGCTTTGGCTATTCTGGGTCTCTTATTCTTAGAAAGACATTATTAAAGGAATTAAAAATTCTCTTAAAATAAGAGAATTATTCAAGATAAGCACCAAACTGTGAGACTTCAACACATTTCTTTCAGAATAGGACAGATAAACCAGGAAAACTACAATGTGTATTGAAAATATTTAATATCATCAATCAATGTACAGGGAAAGAGAACTTTATGTCCCAAATGAATTGTGTACTATTATACTTACTTTCAAGAAACTTCTTTAAAATGTCATATAATTTTCCACAAAAAATACAACAAATATTGGAATAGAAAATTATATCTCATATATTCTTTGATAAATTAGAAAATAAATAATAAAAAATTTTAAAAAATTGATGGTAAAACTGACTTCAGAAAATAAGAAACATCTGTATAAAATTACTTAAGTTATAAGCATTTTTAAATAAAAATAAAATGCAGAGCTCTCTAATGGTGTAACTCCTTGATAGGGTACTTGTTTAATATGCATGAGGCCTTGGATTTGATTCCCAGAGTAGTAAGAGTAGTAATAATAATAATAATGAATAATAATAATAATAATATCTAAAAGGCAAGGAAAATTGAAATGATTCATAATAAAGTACAGCAAAATTTGTAGTTGAGTGAAAAATTTGTGGCTGCAAAAATCTTTAATTCTAATCAAAAAAGGATAAAATACTCATTGGAAAAAAGTTACCAAATACACTAAAAAGAACATAAGTAGGAAATTAATAACAGGATAAAATCTGAGATTAATCAAATTGAAAACCTCATTCATGCTGCCTCTCCTACGCCCAGAATACCTGAATTTAAATATTGCTTCTTTGAAAACACCACTAAAACAGAAGAATATTTAAAGCCTAAGTCTACAATATGGTTCAGATTTGGAATAAGAAAAAATAATCTGCAACTTTGGGAGAAATAAAAGTAGTTTAAGAGACTAAAACATGTAAAACACTGGAAAATAATAAAGTAAAATAAAAACCTGAGTAAATATAAAACATTTTATATATATGACCTATATAATGAAAAAAATGTGTATTTGTATATTCCCCAAATTGAAATGTTTTAAAAAATAGGTAGAAAATATGACTAAGTCAAGTAATACAGAAAAATAAGAAAGATGATTAAAAATCTTCCACTAAACTACACCAAGCTAGGGAAGCAATTAAGGAGATAATTGGAAGTAATGAAGAAAATTAGGATAACTAGGAGAGAACAACATGACTGAGGTTAGAGGATTATAGATCTTCAGCTTCTAGCAATGGTTAGTCATAGAATATTTCTTTTAAGGGAGTAAGTGTGGTTCAGTCATGCAAAGGACAGAAAGAGAAGATACTAAGGGAATAGTCTTTTCAAAAGAGGTGGAAATACAAATCAAAGACTCACACATAACCCAGACCAAAGGATATTCTAACAGCAATTCAGTACTGTCACCTATGTGCAGCTTGACACCTGTGCATTAATCTTACTTTTGTGGTTTTAAAAAAACAGAAAGCAAATCTGGATATTATGCAATATGAATCAATCTGAAAAATGGTAAGCATCTCATAAACAATGGAAAACAACACTTCAGGAAGGAAACATAAGCAATGCCTAACACTCATCTGGGAAAATTACTGGGCCTTCTTTATTGCATTCTTCTTTAATAATAAATAAGTTCCCACTTACTGCAGCTCAGATTTTAGGGAGAGAGATTCTGAGAAATTTGGATCAAGTTTCCAACTTGGCCAGGAGAAGAAATTATATGAAGAGCCCCTTGGTCTTAACCAATAAAGGGAGATGATTTTCTCAAAGCAAAACTTGGTTCCATGGCAAGTACACAAGTAAACTACTTGCTGGAAAGGCAAAAACCACAGGTATCCATGCCATACTCTCCACAACTTCCTAAAAAGTGCTGTTCATCCTGCTTCAACACAAACAGAATTGGGAATCCATGACCCTCCCCTCAAGGTAACCTGTTCCATTGTTAAACAGTTCTGTTATACATACTACTCTTAAATTGAGCTGAGTTTTCTTTCTCTATAGCTTTTATCTTATATTTTGAATTCCACTCATGGAGTTCTCCAAATCAATATTTCTCCTTTTTCCCTGTCATATATTTAAATGCAATTTCAAACAATTCAACCAGTTATTGATCCACCTAGTAGCCCACACATTTAAGTTATGTGTCTATGCCCTGTCTGCAATGAATTTAGGGAAAATTGTAAAAATGCCTTGAAAATGTATTTTGCTAATGATGCCAAAGATAAGGCTGATATGGACACTACTTTTTAGAGAATCCTTTCTAAACTCTGGCAAGGCAATCACTCTATTATACTTTGTTGCCATAAGTCATTCATTTAATAATATATTCTAGACCTTTGGTGTAAATGACTGCAACGAGTTTGTGGATTTGATATTCTGCTTGCTATTAAGAACAAAAATCATGTAGCCATTTCAATAGATGTAGAAAAAGGCTTTGATAAAATCCAACACCAATTCATGTTAAAAATGCTGAAGAAGCTAAGGATCCAAAAACTTTACCTCAATATTATGATGGCCATATATATAATCCTATGTCTAGAAGATCAAAAAATTCCACCAGAAGACTTCTAGAGCTTATAAATGAGTATAGCAAAGTAGAAGAATACAAGATCAACACTCATAAATCAACAACTTTCCTATAGTCCAACAGTGTTTCAACTGAGGATGACATATGAAAAACCATGCCATTCACAATACTAAATTAATAAATACTTGGGAAATATTCAAACTAAGGAGATAAAAGAGCTCCTCAATGAAATTCTAGAATGCTGAAGAAAGAAATTGTAGAGCTTAGACAATGGAAAAACACGCCACATTCTTGGATAGGCAGAATCAATACTGTCAAAATGGTCATACAACCAAAAGCAATACACAGATTCAATGACATCCCCATTAAAATATCATGACATGGGAGGTATTTCCATCTTCTAAGGTCTTCTTCAATTTCTTTAGTGTTCTGTAGTTTTCATTGTAGAGGTTTTTCATCTCTTTTGAGATTGATTTTCAAGCATTTTTTTTTTTTAGGCTATTGTGAATGGGGTAGTTTTCCTAATTACTTGTTCAGTGGATTCATCACTGGTATACAGGAACATGTTTGATTTATGGGTGTTGCTTTTGTATCCTGCTACTTTGCTGAATTCATTTATAAGTTCTGGTGGAATTTTTCAGATCTTTGAAATATATAATCATGTCATTGGCAAATAGTGATAGTTTGAGTTCTTCTTTTCCTATTTGTATCCCTTTAATTTCTTTCTCCTGTCTAATTGCTCTGGCTAGAGCTTCAAGGACAATGGAAACAACCTAGGTGTCTTTCCACAGATAAAAGGATAAAGAAAATGTGGTATATATACACAATGGACTATTACTCAGCTTAAAGAAGAATAAAATTATGGAATTTGCCAGTAAATGGATGAAGCTGTAGAATATCATGCTAAGCAAAATAAGCCAATCCCCAAAAACTAAAGGCCAAATGTTTTCTCTTGTATGTGGATGCTAATTTACAGTAAGGGAGGAGGCTGGGAAAGAATAGAGTTACTTTGGGTTAGATAGAGGGAAGGGAGGGAAGGGATACGGAGGTAGGAAGAATAGCAGAATGAATCTACATTATTACAATATATACATATACGGCTACATGACTGGTATGATTCTACATCATGTACAACCAAAAGAATGAGAAATTATACTCCATTAATATATGATGTGTCTAAATGCATTATGTTGTCATGTATAACTAATTAGAACCCCCAAAATACCAATGCCATTCATCATAGACTTAGAAAAAACAATTCTTAAATTTATTGGGAAGAATAAGAAACCTAGAATAGTGAAAGCAATACTAAACAAGAAAAGCAAAGGAGAAGGCATCACAATCCCTAATCTGAAACTATTCTACAGGACTATAGTAACAAAAACAGCATGGTATTGGCATCAAAATAGACATGATGACCAATGGAACAGAATAGAAGACACAAAGACACAAATGCACATACATATAGCCATCTGATATTTGATGAAGGCACCGAAAATACATATCAAATAAAAGATTTTTAAACTTTGGTTGGAAAATATGATAGCTATGTGTAGAAAAATGAAATTGGTCTCTTTTCTCTCACCCTGAACAAAACTCAAAATGAAATGGATCAAAGACTTAAGAATTAAACAAGAAACTTTACAACTGCTAGAATAAAACATAGGTCAACACCCCATTTTATAGGTGCTGGCATGAACTTCCTTAACATGCCCTCAAAGTGCAAGAATAAAACTAAGAATCAATAAGTGAGATTGTATCAAACTAAAAAGCTTCTATATAGCAAAGGAAACAAGAATGTGATGAGAGAGCCTATAGAATGGGAGAAAATCTTGGCTCACTACTTCTCTGATGGGGATTAATATCCAGAATATGTAAAAACTCAAAAACATAACACAAAACCACCAACTAACTCAATCAATAAATGGGAAAAAGAACTAAACAGAAACTTCTCAAAAAAAGAAATACAATTGGGCAACAAATATATGAAAAATGTTCAATGCATGTCTAGCAATCAGGGAAATGCAAATCAAAACTATACCTAGATTTTATCTCCCTCTAGCCAGAATGGCAATGATCAAGGAAACAAACAATAAATGCTGGCAAGGTTTGGGGGAGAAAGGAGCACTTGCACATTGTGGGTTGGACTGCAGATTAGTACAACCACTCTGGAAAGTAGTGTGGAGACCCTTCAAAAAACTAGGAATTGAACCACTGCATGACCCAGCTATCCCACTCCTTGTTGTTTTCCCAGAAGGTCTAAAATCAGCATACTACAGTAATAATAGCCATCTCAACTTTTATAGCAGCCCAGTTCACAATAGCTTAATTATGGAATTAACCCAGATGCCCATCAATAAATGAATGGATTAAGAAATTGTGAGCATGAAATTTTACTCAGCCATTAAAAGAATGAAATTATGCATTTGCCAGTAAATGGGTAGAAATGAAGAATATCTTGCTAAGTGAAATTAGCCAAATTCAGAAACTCAAAGGTTAAATGATTTCTCTCATATGCAGAAGCTAGAGTAAAATAAAGGAGAGGGAGAAGGAGAAATAGGATAATATATAGAAGCAATCAAACATAAATTAATAGACAAATGAGGGCTTGGTCCCAGCTGAAGAGCAAATAGCTGCTGGTAGCATGGATCTCACCAGCACACAAGGTATTTTAGAACTTTGGCTATCAAAATGGGCAGAATTTTCCTTGATCATGTTGGTGGGTATGCATCTGTTTACTTGTGCAAACGATGACATGATCCTGACTAACTGCTCAGAACTCAGCTCCGCTTGGTTCACAGATGCCACCAGTAGAGCATTTCTTTTTGACAAGATAGTTAACCTACAGTACAATGAAGTTCAAGATGGGGTCATGCTCCTTGGCTGCTACATGTTTCTGGATGTGAGCTGCAAAAACTGCAATAGCAAACTAGGATGGATCTATGAGTTTGCTACTGAAGACAGCCAGTGTTATAAGGAAGGTCGTGTGATCCTGGAACGTGCTCTAGTTCAAGAGTAAGGGCTTTGAGGAGCACGTACCATCTGATAACTCTTGAAGAAAAGGAGATAAATCCATCTTTTTCCAGGTCTCCTTCACTGAAAACAAAATTCTACTTACATACACTGTCACCTTAGCACTGGTGTCAGATCCATATACTGCAGAACAAGAGGTCGTGAGAATCTAAGATGAAATCTTTCTCTTTTTCTTTTTTTTAAAAATTTTATATGTTCCATCCAACAGCAGTATGTAGAGAGAATATTATGCAGTTTCTGTTATTTTTTCCCCTTATGTTTACATCCTGAGGCAGAAAAATCTCTGCAGCTATATGGTGAGCTATGTGAGGGAAAAAAATCTGAGCTATTAGAGTAAAAAAAGGTGTGTTATATGTAGATTTTGAGTGAAGAATATGTCAAGAGCATGGTTTTTAAACTTATTTGGGCTTAATTTTAAAAACTTTTTTTGAAAACAGTTAATTTAATTTGCAAGCTTCAGAGAAGAGATCGGAATTTGTGCCCAGCACTAAAGGCTCAGTGTTCACATGGCTTGTGCGGGCCAGCGTACTATATACTTGTTGGAGATGAACGGTAACACCAGAGCCCATTCTTCCTTGTCAGTCTCGACCTAAGGATGTCACCATTCTTGTCATTACATAACTGGTGTTGGTTGGAAACTCTTTTCTGAAATGTGGCAGAACTGCTTGGTTGTCTTTTTCCACGTAACTTAAGCATAGTAATATAAAAAAGTAATAGTTGGACAAAAAAAAAGACAAATGAAAGGAAGTCAAATAGAGTAGAGGAAGGAGAAGGGGATAGGGGAAAGAGGATAAGAGGGAAAGGGAGATAATTATGAATTGGATCAATCTCCATGTGTGTATGAGTTTGTCAGGATGAACCCAACTACTATGTATAACTATAAAGCTTTAATAAAAATAAAGAACAACAACTGTCTAATGCCTCACTAATCCTCCAGACATCTATTCTTGAACTGTTTTTCCAGTACTCTGAGAATGTAATTTTTAGTCCTAGAAGATTTAATGTAGGGGATAAGTGCTCCCTTATAAATTTCTATTATCAAGGAAACTTAAAAATCAGAACTAAAGAAACTGTCAAATCATGTTATTTCTACTCTCCATGATATTTTAAGCCCAATGTCAGTACTTAGATGTTGACTGATTTTTCTTATCTCTATTATTCTTGTGCTTTCTTTTCCCTAAATACATTTACAATCTATTCATTTAGATATCACTAGTAACTTAATAACAACAGTAGGTCACATTCATATAGGCTTTACTATGCTCTAGGCATTAGTGTAACTGTTTACATGTAATAACTCATTTAACATTCACAACAGCAAACACAGAGCCCAAAAACTACTTGTTTAGTATTACAGAGCTAGAAAGGAACAGTCAGGATTTAGAGGTAGGTGGTCTAATTTCAGTGTGAGTTACTAAGTACCAGAAAGCACTGCCACTTGAGGTTCAGTTGTTAGCTAGTTAAAGTACATAATGGACTGTCAACCACACACACACACACACACACACACACACATACACACAAGTACATATGTGTGTGTGTATATGTGTGTGTGTGCAGGAGCACATGATCCTGTACCACTTTAAAAACAAGGATAGATTCTGAGAAAAGCATCATTAGATAATCTCATTATGCAAACATCATAAAGTGTACTTACACAAAATAAAATGACTGCAATGTCACTAGCCAATACAATATTATGGAAACGCTGTGGCATATGTATTCTGTCATTGAAATGTCACTATGTGCTACACGCTTTCCAGTCTTGGCACATACCCTGCAGTTTAAAAATCAACACCAACCTCAATTCCCAAATTGATACTCTTTCTACTCCAATTTTTGGTCACCATTGTCCAAGAATCTCTAATATCCACAATACCAAAATGCAGGTCCTTTAATTACATTGCCATGTTCCTTTAAATTGGTCCATCCCTTACCCAAACTTATTTCATATCACTTTTCAATACGCATCTTCCTTTTGCTAGGGAGATTTTTAATACTTCCCTCCACCAGCCCCACATAGTCCTTTCTGATACTCCACTTCACACCCCAGAATTTTACATTCCTGGTATATTATCACCTTTCTTCCCTAGCTGCCAAGTTTCAAATATAAACAAATCTGTGCTATATCTGGTATCTTTTTTTTATTCCATTTATTCATGATACAACACCAGGATACACTTGAAATAATAACAAAAATGTTGAACCCAGCCTGCTCTGCTTCAGTCCCCAGCACTTCCCATCTGCCCCAGGTCCTCTCTCTCCACTCCAGTGATCCTTCTTCAATCCATTTATAGTTTCCTTTAAAAAAAAAAAAAATTAGTGTCCTGTGGATACATGAGGTACATGTGGTATTTTAATAAACCCAGCTTGCTCTCATCTAGCCCTTCAGGCTGTTTCCATTTCAGTTAGCTTTTAATTTTCTCTAGTGCACTCATCTACCTAGATGGCCAGGTAACTAAGAACAGGTATCTGACATATTTCTTCAACAAAAAAAAGCCATGATGGAGTAAAAGTCTGTCTACTAGATAGTTATTCATCAGTTCTTCATGAACATGTCCGATATTTATTGATATGAACTCCAAATTATCTTCATCAGGGAGTATACTATTCCATGAAACTTACAAGAAAAATACTATTAGGACAAAAATAATTCTGTAAAGAAATTAACTCCCAAACTCTATGACACACTGAGTTCTTGCATATTTTAATTCCCAGGCATTCATATATTCTTCAGCAATTTCAGTAATTTGTTGATAAATATTCTATTTTAAAAGAGAAAACTGCCCTTCTAGATAAGTATCATTGAAGCTTACTATTCCACATGTGTGACATGTGGTTAAGGATTTGTTATACTACTGCCACTTGGTGGTGGCATACACATGGAAATATCTGTAATATTTTTTTTCAACAGGAATAAATAAAAATTGGTTAAGGTATAACATAAAATTAATGAACAATTGCTGAAACAAAATATAACCTCTGATTCCATTTCTATCACATCCCTTAAAGTCTGTTTTCATGCTAACGTTTTTAGATAGATTCACTTCTCATTGATCTCCTTGACATGCTATGAATTAATGAAATGGCAGTTGAATCCTCAGATTTTCATTCAAATATTACATAAGAATTCCCAGATTTTCACTTTAGACAACATATCCTAAATGTTTCATAATATCTTACATTCTCCCATAGTATTATTAAAGTTTTATATTAAATAACTTTCTTTATTAATGTCTGTTTCTCTATTCCATATATTCCACATTAATAGCTTGTAGCTCATTATTAGAGCCTCTGCTATACACTAGACACATGTAGAGAATTAGGAGACTGAATTAATGTATGAAAAAGAAATTATACGTGACAGGAAAAATGGTGTAAGAGAAAAATATGGTATTTTAGCATTAATTTGTCAAAACTAAAACAAATACTATTTCTTAGAAAAGAATTACCAGTATTTGGTCAAAGAAGTTTAATTTTATACAGTCTTGAGTGTTTTAAATTTTTGAGCCTTACTCCAATCTGAAAATGCCATGAAACTTATTTGACTGATTTTAAAATAATTGTAAAAAAGTAATCTAGTTTTCTGTTTAAATATTTTGCTTTATTATAGCAAACATTATCAATTAGTATATAAAGATTCCATCTATTCTAAATGTTTAATTATTCAATAACATATTTGCCAAAGGAATCTCCATTTAGAGAATTGATATAGAGGACCTCACATAGAGGACCATTTATTTTTTAAAATTATTAGATAGTATATGGGAAATAAGTCATGGCAATGAATGATAAATCATATAACTTTGTATAATTTTAAAAGATATAATTGTTTTAAAGGCGGGAAATGAATTGCACCAACTGTATATATTTTTTTCCTTTCTTTAAATCGGGAATTGAACCCAGGGATGCAACTACTGAGACACATCCCTAGATCTTTTTTGAATTTTTTAAATTTTTAGACAGGGTCTCACCACATTTCTTAGAGCCTTGCTGATTTGCTGAGGCTGGCTTTGAACTTGTGATCCTTCTGCCTCAGCCTCCTGAGCGGCTAGAGGCATCTGCCACTGCACCTGGCTAGATTTTCGAATTCCTAAGTGCACATATCATAGATAATTTTATAAACTCTAATAATCTGAGGATAAACATGAATAATAAATATTACTTTAGGAAATATTGGATAAACTAAATTCCTTTCCTTCCTTTCCTCCACACTTCCCTCCTTTCTTCTTTTCTTTTTTTCCATTTCATTTCATTTCATGAGATAAGAGTAAACGTTTAGACTCCAGAAAGCCTATACATACATTTTGCTATATTTTTGACTATGTCATTCTTATCAATTTAATATCAGATTATGTATCTACAGGCATTTCTCAGGGGTGCAGGATGTCAGTAGGACAGCGTTTTTAGTTAACAAGTGATGTTGCTCCTTTTTTCAGGGACATCTCCCTCTGGCTGTCATACAACATTTTGAGAATCACTGATATGATCAGATCTACAGAAGGGGAGCATTTCAAAAAAGATAAAGCTATCTGTGTGAAATATAACCTGATTAAAAATTCAACCCTCATATTCACTGAAATCTGATTAATGGCATTAGTTCTTAGAAGACTAAAAATTGAAGTGCTTAATTTACTGAACAGATTAATTAACACTGACACACTCACAATTTGAATGCATAAACTGTGCCTAAGATAAATTCTCTAGTAGCTCAGGATAATAAAATGGTAAATATGGACAGCAGATATCTCCATACACCCACACACATGGCCAGTTTCTAAACATAAATTTTTTTTTACTGTTTGGGATTTTCAATATGCATTTAATTTTGAAAATTTCTTCTCCATAGTGATAGCAAGTTTCAAATAAACCAAAGCTTTTTCTTCAACAGTCAGTGAACAAAGTAATTTTCTGGCAATGCTGGTAGAATAAATTAAGTCAAATAGAACTAGCTATAAAAATAATCTTTTAATATTTTTCACCCAAATATCAAGGGAAAACTTGCTTTTATATCACCCAGGAGAAATTTACTTTTATTCAGTAACATGTTGGGCAATAGTTTAAGTCAAAATCATTTCTACCATGGCTCCAGGTGAAGAAGAAATAATTTAATTTATTCTGTACTCTGGTAACATTAAGCTTATAATTCTCATATGTATCCTATTGAAATGGTTATTTCTGCTGATTGATTTTCTATTACAATGTTTTTCAAATCTTGCTACACATTAAGCACCTTCAGGAGCTGTTAAAAATACCACAACCAGATTCTTACCCTGGACAATTTGAAACCAAATTTCTGGAACTAGAAACAGAGCAATTATTGTTTATGGAACTTTACAAAAAAATTAAGACATAATGAAGGTGGCAAACTATTAATTCAGAGTTGCAACTTAAAGAAATTAGTCAGGGGCTGGGGTTATGGCGCAGCAATAGCGTGCTGGCCTAGCACGTGTGGGGCACTGGGTTCGATCCTCAGCACCACATAAAAATAAAATAAAGATATTCTGTCCACCTACAACTAAAAAAAAATTTTAAAAAAAGAAATTAGTCAAAGGTAAATACTGAATAATTAAGAAAAAATAGCTGACAGAATTGAGAAGATTCTATATTTAATTCCCAATTTGTCAAGAAGTTCTATTTAAAATACACTTCACCAAAATATATTTCTGAATTCCTGTTGTGTTCCAAATGTCTTTCTTCAGACTGAAATACACTTTTCAGAAAATTAATTGAAACTTCATAGGAAAGCTCTTTCCCAAATCCAAATCACACTTCACCAAAATAGAAACAGGACTTAGAAGCAGATTTAATATGCCTGTATGGCATATTACATCATTACCTGTATGCCAAAACTGATCATAGCTATGATCATCCAGGTTCTGGAGACCACAGTCACCAACATATTTCTAAAATCAATGTGTAGAAATGATCCAAAGGAAATATATATATACATATATATATATATATATGTATGTATATAGATAGATATATACATATAACTAAATAGAAAAAAAACCTACTTTTTGAAAAAAGAATTGAACAAATATAAATACACACCTCCAAAGATGACAGAATTATGTCAAATTTCTAAACCTCACTATATATGTATATGTATGTGTGTGTATATATATACATATACATATATATACACACACACATATATACGTATGTATATACACACACAAAAATACAAAGCAAAAGCAAAAAACAAAAATAAAAAAATAAAAAAACAAAAATCTTCACAAGTACACCAGAGATTATCAAACCAAAAGCTGGTAACCAGAGAAAGAAAAATTTTTTAAAAAATATTCTATAAGAAATATTTCCTGAGAGCCCCACCAGAAGCACAGGGACAGGGGTGTGATTAGAAAGACATACTAAAAAAATCCAACTAAAAATACATAGTTGAAAAGAACACGATGAGAAAATATGGAGGCAGCTCAAAGAGTACCAACTCTTTCCAAACACCTCAGAAAAGGGAAAAACACTTTGTTAAATGCCAAGATTCTAAGGTTCTGCATCAAAGTCCTCTCTGTTTGGAGCCTCAAAATATTCTGGCATGGTTTAGTACACATCTTCTATGAAGTGAAATGGATTGTAGGACACCAACAAACAAAATATAATTAATTTTTCTATATAGGTTTATAACTAGTTTAGGCTTATTCCCACTCTCATTGGCAATTCCTTTCCTTTGAATACACAGAGAACACACATAGAAGCAAAGTGCAGCTTCAAGAAAAAAGATAAGTAGAACTCAGATTACAGAAAAAAGAAAGCATTTAGAAGAAAATTATGCAAGCAATAACAATGCAAATAAAAAGTGTAAGCTAAGTTGTCCATGTTAGAAATGAGCCAGAAGGAAAATATACTAAACTCTATTTTAAAATATAATGAATGGACAATTTATGTCTAAAATTTTAATAGAAAACATAATTCAACATATCAGTGTCTCAAAAATAAAATCATAAAATGAACTAAAGGAAATGAAAAGGGAAATTGAAGAACAAAACAAATGGAGAACCATGTTACGCTATAAATGAATTAAGTAAATACATTAATAAATTAGTAATATTAATGGATTAGTAAATACATTATATACAGAAATGACTTGAGAAGTAAAAAATGATGTGCTTGCAAATAGGAAAGATAATGAACGCATTGAGAAGGACGACAAAGAATGAACCAAAATGATTACCTCAAATAACGAAAAGACTATGGGCATAAAATTCAGGCAAAGGAATTCCACCAAAAGATAAACAGAGTCCTTGAAAGTACAAATTCAATTAATGGATCTAAATTCTTTGAGACACGAAAATTTTTTCCTGAAATACAAGAAAAATAAAAATATACACAAAAGTTGATATATTATCTAGAGGAAAAATCTGATATAAAATCATCAGCAATGAAATATATCTTGGTTAAAGCAACTGAAGTTCAAACTTTGAATAAAGTTTGCAAAGTCACTCAGAATTGGAAAAATGTCAGGCTATCTTCAGTGACCTTCACTGTAATATTCAAATGTAGAAGATATTAGAGCAAAAACTCTGAAATTCTGGAGGGAAAGAAAATGTGACCCAACAGAGTTATTCCAACTAAGATGACATTTACAATGTAATTTAAAACCCACATCCTCAAATATTAAAACAAATAAGCAACAACAACAATTATAAAAAACTAGAAACTATTGCACTGGTGAGATTTTCTTGGAGAAAATAGTCAAACAAAAACTTCTCAAAATTGAATTTTACTAACCCAGATATAATAGAAACCCTGGATTTATTTAAACCAAACTAGATGAAATAACTGGGAAAATAGAATTATAGGAGGTAAATGTCTACAAATAATCCATGTAAAATATGTGATAAGAAAAATATTAAGAAAAGAAGATAAAAAGGAAAAGTCATATGGTAATATGGTATCTATGGTAATGGCCCTAAAAGATTTCTACCCTTAGGAACTTGTAAATATGTAACTGTATAAGACAATAGATAAAATTGACACTCTACATAGGTGATTAAGAATTTTGATAAGGGGAGAGTTTCCTGGATTATGCAGATGGATTTAATGTGAACACAAGGTTTCTTGTCAGAGGACAGCAAATCAAAGAAAAAATTGTAGTACTGGAAGCAGAAGTTGGAGAGAGGTGTTGCTGGCTATAAGGGGATCATTAGCTGAGGAATGTGGGCAAACTCTAGAAGTCAAAAAAGGAAAGGACATGAACCCTCTAATATCAAGAGGAATTAGCCTTGCTGGCACCTTGAAAATTGCTCAGAGAGACAGATTTTTGGACTTCTGGATTCCAGAACTCTAACGTAATTAATTTACATTGATTTAAGCCACTAAGTTTGTGATCATTTGTTGCAAGCAGAAGTAGAAAACTAACACAGATGGAAAGCAGTTTAGATGTATTATGTATAAAATAGGCAATAAGTATATGAATAAATTTTTTAAAGTTTCAGTCTATGGTGTAACATTAAAATTACATTTTAATATTTTAATTAAAAATAATTTAAATGAGAAAATAACAAATCAGAGTTCAAGTGTAGCTATGATTTAAAAATACTCAACTATTAATAAAGAATATACAATGGAATGAATCTGACATGACTTTTCCTATTTACACATATAATTATACCACAATGGATCTCCGTATCATGTATATCCACAAAACTGGGCTCCCAATTAGAATAAGATATACTCCATGTTTATATAAATATATCAAAATTGATATGCCATTTTTAACTAAAAGAACTAATAAAAATTTTAAAAGAGTATTATATAAAATATTAGACATTTAAAATATAATTATTAAAAATTAAAAAGAATACACACATACACCCACACACATTGAAGTTATAAAATCAGACATAAGAAAAATAAAAGAGAAATAAACAAACATCAAAAATAAGAGGCATAAAAATAGAGCAGATAACAAAATTGGCAAATAATATATCATTGTATTAATAAATGTAAATAAATTTATTTACTAAATGCAAAATCCATGTGTTTTAATAAAAAAATGCATTAAAACACAGTAGTGGGCTGAGGATATATCTCAAATGGTAAAATTTTCTTGCCTTACATTAGTCAATTGATTTGTGATAAAACCCACACTGCAGCAGAGTAGGAAAAGTGTGATCTTTTCCAAGAAAATATTTTAAAATAAAAAAATATATGTAACAACAAAAATGTGAAGAAAACCATCTGGGTAGATTCAATATGGTGGATTAGAGGAGGGCTGCATTCCCAGGTACTCCATGGCTCTGGATTTAAACAGCAGGAGTTTTGCTTCTCAGTGGGGTAGAGGAAATTCACTGAAATTCAGTATCTGACAGTCAGAGACTCTTAGAGATTCAGAAAGTTGGGTGCATTAACTAAGGAACAGGATAGAGCACATTAGAGCCAAGCTGGTTGCAGCATCAGAAGAAGAAGAAGAAAGGGGAAGGATAACACACACAGAGAGACACAATGGACAGTTTGGCATGAAAAATCCTGTAGAAGAGAAAAGCAGCCTGAACTTAGCTGATCTTAGCTGGTGTTTGAAAAATGTGCTCTTTCTCAACTGACGAGTGAAGAGCTGCCATAGGAGGAGACTTTCTTGAGGAAACTTTGATGCAGATCGCTGCTTCTGGAACCCAGGAGATCATAGCAAGTGTGGCCTAAGGTGTAGGGGAATTCAAGTCAGAGATACAAAAGGGAGTGCTACTTGCTTTCCCTTTGAGTCTGGCAACTTATGTGACCAGATGAACATGCCAGGAAACTGAATAGGCAGACATGGTTTTACTCAGACCTGCCAAAATTAAGTCAGGAGGACATAGAGAACCTAAACAGACCAATAGCTAACAATGAAATAGAAGCAGAAATAAAAACTCTTTCAACAAAGAAAAGCTCAGGACCAGATGTATGCTCAGCTGAATTGTATGAGAACTTTAAAGAAAAACTAATTCCAAGGATTCTCAAATTACTCCATGAAATAGAAAAGGATGATATACTTAGAAATTAATTCTATGAAGTCAGCATCACCCTCATACCAAAATCACATAGGGACACATCAAGGAAAGAAAACTTTAGACCAATATACCTGATAAACATACATGCAAAAATTCTTAATAAAATATTAGCAAATCACATTTATCAACATATTAAGATGATTGTACATCATGACCAAATTGGTTTTATCCAGGGTTGGAAATTTGCAAATCAATAAATGTTATTCACCACATGAATAGAATCAAGGACAAAAATCACATATTCTTCTTGATAGATGCAGAGAAAGTCTTTGACAAAATTCAGCATCCATTCATGATAAAAACACTGAGAATCTAGGAATAGAAGGAATTAACCTCAATATCATAAAGATTATATACAAAAAGTCCAAAGGCAACATCATAGTTAATGGGGAATAACTGAAAAAACATTTCCTTTAAAATCCATAGCAACCTGGGCATGGTGGTACACACGTGTAATCCCAGTGGCTAGGGAGGCTAAGGCAGAAGGATAGTAGTTTCAAAGTCAGCCTCAGCAATTTAGCAAGGCCTTCAGTAACAACAAGTTCCTGTCTCAAAATAAAAAAATAAAGAAATAAAAAGATTTCGGAATCTTTGAGGATTTCGATTGGTGGTAAAGCCTACCTGAGTTCAATCCCCCAGTACCAAAAAACAAAAGGTCCATAACAAGTCAAAGGTGTCACTCTCACCACTCCTATTCAATGCAGTAATGAAAATACTAGCCAGAACAAGTAGACAAGAGAAGGAAATAAAAGGGATAAAAATAGGAAAGGAAGAAGTAAAAAAAGAACCTCCACCAAAGAACTACTGGAGCTAATAAAGAAATTGAGAAAAGTAGCAGGTTACAAGATCAGCACTAAAAAAATCAATAGCTTTCCTATATACCAATAATGAACTGCTGAGAAAGAAATTGAAAAAACTACCCATTCAAATAGCCTCAAAAAATTAAAATACCTAAGAATAAATCTAACCAAGGAGGTAAAATACTTGTACAATAAAAACTGTAGAACATTGGAGAAAATAATTGAAGAAGACACAAGAATATAGAAAGACCCCCAAGGTCATGGATAGGCAGAGTTAGTATTGTTAAAATGACTGTATCACCAAAAACAATATACAGATTCAATATAATTTCCATCATAATAGCAATGATATTCTTCACAGATTTAGAGAAGAAAAAAGAAACAGACCTAAAATTTATTTGGAAGAATAAAAGACTACAAATAGCCCAAGCAATTCTAAGCCAAAAAAGCAATGCTAGAGGCATCACAATACCTGGCTTCAAATTATTCTACAGAGCTATAGTAACAAAAGCTTCACAAAATAGCATAAAAACAAATAGACCAAATGGAACAGAAGACACAAAGATATACCACACAGATAGAGTCTTCTGATCCTTGACAAAGGTGTCAAAAAAAATACACTGTAACAAAAATAGCCTTTTAACAAACAATGTTGGGAAAATTGGATAATCATCTATAGAAGAATTAAAGTAGGTTCTTTTCTCTCACTCTGTACAAATGTCAACCGAAAATAGACTGAAGACTTAGGAATTATTCCAGAAACTCCTGGAAGAAAATGTAGGGTCAACACTCCAACATATAAACTCAGGCAACAACTTTCTCAATAGGAGCACTAAAGTTCAGGAAATAATACTAAGGATTAATAAATGGAATGGCATCAAATTAAAAAGCTTCTGCACAGAAAGGGAAATGATTAAGACTAAGATAAGAGAACCTACTGAAATGGGATAAAATCTTTGCTAGCTATTCTTCTCAAAGAGGATTAATATCCAAAATAGGTAAAGAATTTAACCCCAGGAAAACAGCTCAATTAATAAATGGTAAAAATGAACTAAACAGAAACTCCTAAAAGAAGAAATTCAAATGGCTATTAAATACATGAAAAAGAAAGGTTAAATATCTTTAGCAATTAGGAAAATGCAATCACTGTGCTGAGATCTCAACTCATACCAGTCAAAATGGCAGTCATCAAGAATAGTAAATGCTGGAAAGAATATGAAGGAACACTTTCACACTCTTGGTGAGACTGTAAATTAGTACAACCACTGTTTAAATCAGTGTGGAGTTTTCTCAAAAGAGTAAGAATGGAACCACCACAAGACCCAGCTATACTTACTACTACTATTTATCTAAAGAATTAAAAGATCAGCATGCCATAGCAATTCATGCATACTCATGTTTATAGCAGCAAAATCCACAATAGCCAAACTATGGTACTAGCTTAGGTGTCTATCAGTAGATAAATGGATGAAGAAAATGTAATATATATACACACATACACATACACAATGGAGTTTTACTCAGCCATAACAAAAAATGAAGTTATTTCAATTGCAAGAAAATGGAAATTTAGACTATTACATTAAGCCAAATAAACCCAACTCTGAAGGTCAAGGGTCATCTGTTTTCTTTCATATTTGGAAGCTAGAGGAGAAAATAGAAAAGAAACAGAGGCTCTTACAAAACTCTAAAGTAGATCAGTAGAATAGGGGTAATGGATAAGATAGGGAAATACTGAGGAATGACATTAGGCAAATTATATTGATATATTTTGTCTATGTACAAATATATAACAAGGAATCCCACCATTATGCACAATTGTAATGTAAACAATAAAAATATGGAAAAAAAGAACATCTGTGTGAATATATTTACAAATTTCATTTGTAAGTAGAGTTACTTCTTTAACCAGACAATGAACTACAAAAGCCAGAAAGCAAAATGTGGGTAAATTTGATCATAAATTTTATTAATTCCAAAGAAAAAAACTGAAAGTTTACATTGGAGAAACCTGACAAAGACCGTATGTCTATGTGAAATACCCAAAGAATAGGTTACTAAGAAAAGACATGGAAAATAAATCAGGCTACCATTTCTTCTTATATGAAAATAGCATCTCACTCGAAGAAAAATGAAGACCTAAAGTGTTCAATGACTTTATCAGTGTTTGGAGAGTAATAGTTTTCCTTTTTTCTTAAAGATCACTTTACTCAACACATTATGTACTTGACCTCAAAAGCACAGGCAACAAATGCAACAAATGCAGATGATGTCAGACAAAAAGCTTTTTGCATAGCCAAAGAAGTAAATGAGGCACTTTTGAATATAATATTGCAACCATTCAATAAGCCAAAACTTCAAATATTGAATAATTTTCTAGAGTTCTAGAAGTAATAATATAACCATTTAACATGTGAGCATATTTGCCAAAAAATATTTTAGTAGATCAAGAATCGGCATGTCCAAGTTAATTCATTTATCACATTGATTTTAAATGTTTTAGTTTTCTAGCAATTTGTTTAAGGCTTACTGAAAAAGTATTTCAAGAAATGTGCTTTCCTCAAATTGTTAGAAATTGTATGATTTCTAGGAGAATAAAAGTAGAAAATATTAAATGTATTTTTAAACACAATTAAGACAGACACTACTGCCTCAATAAACTGAAAACTACTTATAATAAGTTTTTCATGACAAGTGAAACAATAAAACTCCCATGGCCAAAACAGAAAACAAACAAACAAACAAACAAATAAATAAATAAATAGAATGACTTCTTGGGAAATAGTTCCTGTTATAAGCTTACATTTATGGTTATTGGTATATACACAGTGTGAAACGGAACAATATGGTGAGCCAATCAAGTAGATTGTAAATTACTTGTTAACTTGGTTTTTGTCCCAACTTTACCCCTCAGCTGATCAGTATACTATCCTTCTTTCTCATACTTTTCCCAAGCTCTGGTAGCCTCTGTTTTATTCTCTACTTTGAGATCAACTTTTTAGATCACATATAATTAAGAATATAGTGTCTTCTTATCA
>PVHX01003833.1:0-56699 GCA_004024805.1 Geosciurus inauris | reverse complement strand
GCCACTGCGCCCGGCTATAGAATTTTATTATTGTCATGGATTTATACCATTATGTGTGTGTGTGTGTGTGTGTGTGTGTGTGTGTGTGTGGTGTGTATGTACATACATATACCACATTTTCTTTCTCCATCCAGCCATCAATGGACACTATATTTATCCAATTTCTTGACTACGGTGAATAGTGCTATAATAAACATAGAAGTCCAAATGTCTCTTCTATATATTGATTTTGATTCTTTTGGATAGATGCCCATAGTGAGATTGCTGGGTTTTTTGTTGGTTTTATTTATAGTTTTTTTTATTTTTAGGAATCTTCCTACTGTTTTCCACAACAGTTTAGCTTGCTCTCACAGTTCAGTGAGACAGTAAAAAGTAAAGCATTCTCTCTGTGATTGTGTAAGGGTTTGTGATCTGAAGTTTTAGTGTTGCCTTCTTACAGTAATTTTTTAATTGAATTTTTAATTGATACATAAAAGAAAATTATACATATTAATAAGGGATATATATTCACATAGATGTGACTTTGGGAGGCTAGATTTATGTTAATATTGTAATATTAAAAATTTTTATAAAGAAATTCAAGGTAATACATAATATAGAAAGAATCTTTTTGATAAATGCTCTATTAAAATGTCTTATTGCAAGCTCACTTAGTATAGAAATTTAGTTTTCAGTGTCTTTTCTCACCTTTTTTTTTTTTTTTTTTTTGGTACTGGGGATTGAACTCAGGGGTACTCAACCACTGAGCCACATCCCCAGCCCTATTTTGTGTTTTATGTAGAGACAGGGTCTCACTGAGTTGCTTAGCACCTCACCATTGCTGAGGCTGGCTTTGAACTGGCGATTCTCCTGTCTCAGCCTCCCTAAATGCTGGGATTACAGGCTTGAGCCACCGCGCCCGGTTTCACTTTCTTATGTGAGGGTATTCTCCCCAAATTATACCTTCCTCATTACACTACTTGTTACTACTTATTTCTCTTTATTTGTATTTATATCTGTCTTCTCTAAAGGCATGAATCATGTCTTATTGGTCTTTTTATTCTTTGCTAGGACAGAAGACTATTCACTTTATTATAGAAATAACAATTATTTGTAGGAATTAGTAAAGTTACCCAAAAATTCAAGGAACCAGATCTCCAAAATTAGTATTTGATCCAGCCAATGCCTTTTTACTTGAGCTTGGCTTGTCTCAGCAAGTGGCCCTGTCTCTTTGCTCATTGCTGTTTGCTAAACAATCCATTGCAAAAGAAAAGAAGTGTCTGCTGAAAGCTGTAATTACTGACAATGAACACAGATCACTCAGTCACCCTCTGATGAGGTCAAATCAAGTTGGCACACAGATGCAGCTACCAAAATAACAGGCCAAATTTTGAGCTCTGTGCTTAAGCAGTAAAATCTAAAATCATCTGTGACCCTGTGAACTCACAAGATGTTTTGATTTCAGTTCAGAAATTAAAGGTTATCACTAGTTTGAAAGGCATTCTAAGATATGCAAACCATTCCCTCATTTTCACTGAGATGACTGTTACCCCTATTCTGATCACTTAGTAAATTTTACAATATCATCATTATGACTGAAAGTGAAGGAACGAATTATTTCTAAATAAGATTTTTTAAAAAATATTGTAAAGTTCTCATATCAAGGTTGGAAACACTAAAGACTAAGCTGAACAGTTTACTCTCTTTCTTATACCCATTCTCCAACCTAATGGAAGAAAACTTTGGTATATTAAATCAAGAAAATATAAACAGAGCTATACCCAGGAGCTTTCATGTACATGTTACTGATGTGCCCAATACTTTACACAAGACTGTCAAATAGTTCTTCACTACTGATTCTAAAAGACATCTTTTTATGTACAAATTTTCCATCTTCTTTTCAGTCTTTTTTCTGCTCTTTGATTCTCTACAATACATGAATATTCAATTCATTTACCTTTTGTCCCAAAAGGCATTTTCTTAATTTTTCTTTTGTACATTTCCTGAACTGATTCCTGATAGTTTTCTTTTTTTTTTTTAAAGAACACTTCACTCAACATATGTTCTTGACCTCAAAAGCACAGGCAACAAAAGCAGAAGTAGATGGAATGATGTCAAAAGAAAAAGCTTTTTGCATAGCCAAAGAAGTAATCAACAGTATGACAAGACAACCCATGAGAATGAGAAAAAAACATTTGCATATTACTCATAAGGATTAATATCCAAAATACATAAAGAACCCTTACAATTGTACAACATACCCAAATAATCCCATTAAAAGACTTAAGTAGACTTTTTTCCAAAGATGACATGCAGATAACCTGCAAACATCTGATAAGATGCTCATTGTCACCATTGATTAAAGTAAACAAAAACCACAATGAGATTTCACATCCTATTATTCAAGATGGCCACTATATTAAAAAAAAAAAAACCAAAAGAACAGAATGTAATTATTGGTGAGGATATATCACATGTAGACCACTAGTGCACTGTTTGTAGGAAGGTAAAATGATGCAGCCATGGAAAACAATGAGATTTCTTCAAAACAATAATAAAAATACAATCACCATATTCTAGTAACCCTACTGTTAGATACATACCCAAAAGTACTGAAAGCAGCTTCTCAAAGAGATACTTGCACATCCGTGTTCATGGCAGAATGATTAACAATAGCTAAGAAGTAGAAGCAACTCAAATGTCCACTTACAGAAAAGATAAACAAAATGTAACATTTACAAACAATGCAATACTATTCAACTTTTATAGAAGAAGAGGCTGTGGTGCTACATCGTAGAGGAATCTGGAGGACACTATGCTAAATGAAATAAGTGAATCACAAATACAAACACAGTATGGATCAGATACGAGGTATCTAAAGTAGACAAAAACAAAAACCACCACCATTCTACTTTCACCAGGTGGTTGGGAATGGGGAGATGGTGTTCAATGGCTACAGAGTTCTAGTTTTTAAAAATCTTTTCTATTTTTTTAACCAGAAAAGTTATTAAAAACAAAAACAGAACAACCTAAGAGTTGGAAGAACAGTATGCCAAATTGCTGCTGAAATTCATGGTTGTATCTAGGGGTATAGGCTCCTTCATTGCAAGGCAGGAATCAGTCATGTGACTGTGCATTTAGGTACATATGTAACCAAAAAGAATCAGAGAACTGGGAAACACTGTAGAAATGAAAGCATCAAGGACTTTTAATCACCCTGTCCCAAAGCACTATGCTCTTCTTTTCTTTTTTTTTTTTTTTGTTTCAGTACCTTCTGAACCTGTGACACACCCAATTCACTCCTTCCTTTTTTTCAGTTTCTCCTCATCCTCAGAGTTTCCAGAGATTGGAGAGACGTTTAAACCAAGTATTTGTGCTCTTTGCTTTAGCTTATCAGATGACAGACTTTTGCTGGAGCTGAAGAAATCCTGATCAGCTCTCCCACTATCCAGTCTCACAGGTACATTGAATCCTTCAGCCTTCTTCTGCATTCTGTCTGTGGTACTTCAGATGTAATTTTTACCATCTTCTTCTCTGCCACCACATCAACAGATTTTTCAGGGAGTTCTTCCTCTTTGCCAACCAGCTCTATGGGTTTTGGTTCTTCTTCTGTTTGACCTTCCATTATATCTTTTTCATTCACCTCCTCTTGAGCATGCTCTTCAAGATATGTCTGATGTGATTGTTTTATTCCCTTGTTCTCCAAAACAGGAGCAAGACATTCTTGCTTTAGTTCAGCAAGCTTCAGTTTATGGAGCTCTACCAATTCTGTTGGCAGCTTGTTGCCCTTCCAGTTTGCCAGTTAGAGTCACAGTTTTATAGAATAAAAAGTTTTAGAAATTGGTTGTGAAACTGAAATTTGAAAGAAAAATGTAACACAATTTCATTCATTTCCCCAGCAAGTATTTGTTAAGCTTAGTGTAAACATTGCTTTTAATTTTAATTTATAAAGCCTGACAATGTATTAATGATTTATACAAATGTGTAATATCAAAACTAGTGAAAAATCTCTGTAACATCATTTTAAATCTGAGAAGATGAATAGCTCTTATTAATAATAGCATAGCAGACACAAATATAAATGAAAAAACTATAATTCCACTTGCAAAGATGTGTTAGGTGCTTTAATATACCCCTTTGACTGTTAAAAAAGAAAGTATAAACTCATAAAAACAATTTTAAAAGCAGCACTTTCTCCAGATGCCAGATTAGGTCAACCAATATTTGCTAGGTACTGGTATAGGAATTTTCAAGTGAATAAAATCCAAGGTTTATAACAATCTTACTATTGTTCATGTTTAACAACAGCTGCTGCAAAATAAAAGCCAAAAATCTCTCATAATTTCTGGACATGTTTATAATTATTAGACTCAAGTGCTTTCTGAGCTAGTGAAAGGAACAGAATATAAAAGCAGAAAACAGTAACAAAGATGAACATGCACACACAGATACAAATACATCAGTGGAAAAAATGAGTGGTGGCCTCCTCCCATTCTTTCTTCCCTATCCTGATGTCTTTCTCATCCTACAACTGCTTGCCGTAAGCCACCTTTGCTGGGGAAGCCAAGATGGCCACCAGTGCTATATACCAGACTAGGCTATATACCAGACAGGCCAGGCCCTGTACATGAGTGCTCCCCTAAGAGTGAGCAGTATGTGTGAGAGAGCATGTGCAAGGAGGTGCAGGGCTTCTGTCCCCTGTGTAGGACCACTGGTTTTATTTGGAGACTATAATCAGTGACACATAACAAAATAAGACTAAAATTATTTACAATTGAATTGTCTTGAATTTCCCTTTAGTTCCACACTTAGAAAAATACATCATTTTGCATTATCATGAAGTAATCAGTTTTTATTCAGTGGTAACAACCTATGACAAACACATTTGAATAAACAACAGAAAAATCACTCAGGATGAGAAATGCACATAAGACTCTAGTTTTCCCCAACCCTTATCCCAATTAAGTAGAATTGTGGATAAACAGCCTGTACTAGTTAAAAATCACATCTCCTCTCTTTTAAAAACTGTTGTAAGTTAACATTCATATAATTTGTATTCTTACTGAAGAGGGATAAAAGAAGAAATGAAAATTGCTTGAATAAAAGATAAAACCACCATGCCAAATTATAAATTTTCATTTAAACTGGTACTTAGCATTTCCACTGAATTATGCTCATTATCGTTGGTATCCAGAATACTATCACTACTGTATTATGCAATATTACCTAGCAGTCTGATGAGTGGATTCCTATTTTATTTTATATTTGCATGTTGCTCGTAGAGTGTATCACTTCACAATTATTTCACTAATACCTAGTTCAGTCCAGAGAGTGCTTGTGGCAGTCTCTAAATAAGAAAAACCAAGATTTAGTATGTTACTGTCAGAAAAAATGTGTGACTTTTAGATAAGCTTGTTTAAAAATTTTTGGATGATTTTTCTCAACATGAGTATGGTTTGGAGAAGTTTCACTTTAAGTACCTTGATTCATGGAGAAGTACAATCTTCATCCAGAATTAAGAAAATGTGTCTGGGGATATAGCTCAGTGTTAGAGTGCTTGCCTAGCTCTGGGTTTGATTCCTAGCATAAAAAAAAAAGAATTAAGGACATTTACCCGTAGTACCAACTACTCAGGAGCCTGAGAAGGCTGATCCCTTGAGTCTAGGAGTTGGATGCTAGTCTGCAAAGCAATCCCCAGTGATCTACATCTCCAGGCCCTTTGTGTCTGTAAGTTTATTAAAATGATATTTTTGAAATCATTTTTTAAAAACAAAGCAGGTTAGGATAGATCGATAAAAGGCAATAGTAGAATGTTTATTAAATCATAGTTCAAAATATTATTTATAACTAACTGTGAGAATGGAAAACATTATTGTCATGCTGAGATACCTAATTTGTACTTTAGAGTTTTTTACACACATTTTTCAAACATTCAGTTCTCTCATTTAGCAAATGTTTGTGTAATAATAGTAATAACAATAACAACAACAGATAATGCCCATCCTACTCCTGACACACTCAGCACTGTGCATACAACTCATTTATTCATTACAAATACGCCTTATGAAGTTATTATCAGCATTCACATTACATAGCTGGGTAAACTGAGGTACAAATGGTTAGATTTCAAAACATCATGTTGTATACAATATATACAATTTTAAAAAATATATAATTTTTTAAAAGAAAATGAGATCTTTTTGAAGAAAAATATAAATCTATGTTATGACTACACAGTACTCTGATGTTCAAAAAAAATCTCTAATTATAAAAAGATGCTATCAAAATTGAATATACCAGGAAGGGGGGATTAAAAGAGAAGAAAATCAGACAGCTTTATTAATGAATTAATAGAATCTTTTCCATATATACATTTGTAATTGTAAATAAGAGATAATATAAATTAAAATAAAAGAAATGTTGCTTTTAAGTATGTTTTCACATATTTAAACTATAATAATAAACATCTTACTTGACAAAGGGCTCCTCATTGTTTTCAAAGCAGGGGACATATTGAAAACATTGTAAAAATAAAATGAAAGAAAAAAATCATTGAAAAAAATTACTTCATAGGGTGCCTTTTAACTAGCTCAGGAAAACTGTGGTAAGGCTGTGTAAAATGCTAAATGTTAAATGTTTCTGTGGTAATTACAGTTTAAAAGCTTTAGATGCTTCCCAGTTGCATTAAAACAAAGTTGTAGAGGAGATAAATTTGTAAAAGAACAAGACATATGTCTACTGTTCATGATTATAGACATTCTTGAATGATGTCATGGAAAACTTCAATAATTTTAATAGTTTAGGTAGAAGTTTAGTAGAAGTTCTGTAATAAAAAGAATAGTGCAATGGAACAATGGAGTCGAATTGGATCATGAACCTATGTTAATATGATGAAATAGTTTAAATTCTCAAGCAGAATTGGGTCTAATTTTCATAGCACGATGAGCTTTTATTTCCAGCCTTCCCTTATTGTGGATATTAAGAAGGTCCACACTACACTATGCAATTGTGTTTCAAAGTACCGGAGCAGAAAGAGTCCTACTAAAGGAGCAGATAAGTGCCAACTCTGTTTACCTGTCTCTTCTGTCAGTGATGCAACTTCAAAGGTGTCCCAGAAATTTTTGAACAGTTTATTTTCCAAGAGGGGAAATAAAGGTGTGATTTGTAATCTTTGCCAGATTCCAGGGCTGTAAATACTCCCACCAAGGTTGATTGCAAACTAATCAGCATGACATCACTGAATGTAGAGTTGACAAAGGGTGTGCACAATAGGCTTATGAGAGTTGACTCAAGCTAGACCCTGCATATTGGTGTCACAGCAGCTAACCCCACATTCCATTTTTAGCATCCTTATTGAAGTATAATTGACATAATAAATGCACTTATTTAATGTACAATCTGATAAATACCAGCATAATTGCACGGCTATGGAACCAGAACTACAATGAAGATAATGAACATATCTAGCACTTCAAAAAGGTGTTGATATTTATTCCTTTTTCTCAAAGTTTCAGCATAATTTAAACAATCCCCAAATCATTATGTGCACAACTTCTTACACAGATTAACAGTATTTAAATAACATGAAAATGACTGATCCGCCATTTTTTGTCTCTGTATTACAGAATTTATAACATACAGTCCACTATAGCTTTCAAACATTCAATTACAATGAACAGGCTTTCAAATGCATATATATATATATTACCCACATAGATGTCTATATTCTTAAAGGAAATTTTCTATCAGATTTGTGCTAAGGACCTGTTGTTGAATTATAAAACATATCTTTTAACTCTGCTTCTTGCAAATGGTATGACAAGTAAAGGCAATATTTTAACATGTGGTTAAAAGGCATACATCTTAGAGGTACACCATTCTATATAATTTGTGCGTTAATCTTGCCCTTAAACACTAACGGAAAATAAAAAGATTAACTCTAATCCTCATATGAAGGTTTTTAGTGTGCCTAAACACATGGATAGGTAAGTCTGAAGGAAATTTCAAAAATCCAAAGATTCTCAGCTGGACATGATAAATCAAGCTTAAATGAGAAGAACACTAGGAAATATTTTGGTAAATAATAATTCTGTTTTTCAGAAGTATAATTTTGGCTGTCTGATAAATCCAATAGACAGATATTTCATACCTTCATTCATTCCTTCTTAAAATCAACATGTCAATGGTTTCAAAAACATACAGCTTATTCAAACTAGTTCCTCAATTTTTCCTAGTTTTTTTGTTCCAAATGTTGGCTAAATTTTCTTTACTTCCTTGATAAGTTCGTATGCTGGTTTTTGAAAAGCCAATCATTCTTAAGGATACATCTTTGGTCTATTGCTCCTCTCTTCATAAAACTTCACTGGTTGATTTTATCCACTCTTGTAGTCTGACCTCTATGCAAAAGACATATGAATCTACGACTTCAGTGCCACATTGGCCATGTAACAGAGACTCAAAAAAAAAAAAAGAAAAAAACTAATAAGAGAGCATGTTTTACAATACCATGTACAATGCTAGGTGCTTTCATATAGCTGCTCATTTCAGTTTTCAAATTTATGTTAAAGAGCAAGTATTTTTCTTCATTTTTTGTAGATGAGAAGACAAAAACTTAGAGAAATTGACAAATTTATTGATGCCCATACAGGCAGAGAGGATCAGAATCTGAATGAAAATATAAAAATGTCTGATTTTCGAAGCTGTCCATGTTCATAATAGCATTGGCTTTCTGGAATTATAAAGAACAATATTTAATTCCTCCTTATCTCAAGTCAATTCGCGTTTAAATTTTTTATTCCAAGATGGTTTTACTAAATCCTAGCAAGCTTAGAACAAGTTTTACAATACAGTACTTTAGGATTCAAAGGATTTAATTGTGAAACTGCAAAATATGCAATCAGGGCCGCACTGGTTCCAGCAATGAGAAGGAACAGCCTCCTGCAGCATCTGTTAGAATGAAATGACTTAGGGAAGGTAGGGAGAATGCTTAAATGGTGTGCCAAATACCTGGTGTACAAGGCATTCACTGCTATATAAGCACCAAATGAAGCTGTCAGTTATTTACTTTGAAGATTCTTATAGCTTTGCAATAATATTCTCAAATAATTAATGTGAGCTTCAAACATAATCACTAACATATGTTTAGTAGAAATATGTGGTTGCTGTAAGAACATAGTCAAAATAAAGAGTAAACAATGTCAAAAATTAGGCACTTGAGGGCCTGGACTATAGGTTACTGCTGTCCAGATGCAGAAAAACACTCCATCTAGTTTGACAGACACATAAAGCATTTCCCTGTAAGTCTGAATAAATGCTCCTCTTGAACCTGCCAACATAAATTCCCAAGAGAAAACAAAACTAGCACAATTCAAATTGATATTTTATTCCAAATCATCTCCTTTAATTTATTGATAAAATAGTAACCATATGGGAATTTAGTATGATTTGGATAAATGTGATTTTTTGTAAACAGACTTAATATCCCCTTAATATTATTTCTTATTTCATTAAAATTTAATAACTTAAAGAAGAAAACTGCCCCCTAGCTGGAAAACAGAGGAAAATCATTGATGTCTTTTCTCTCATGGTTTATTTTTCTTTGTGTCTCAGTTTTTAATATACAAAATGCTTTCAAGATCCTGCACAAAAAATATTTTGAAAATAAAGTTCTTATGGTTACTGTCTCAAACTATGATGGCATGTTTACTTATAATGTTTTATTTAATAACAGCAAATATTGTTTTACTTGTTCAATATAATTTCTGACAGAACTCATGATTTCAAATTATCATACATAATATTTGAAAAAGTTAGCTTCTACACATAGCTATGTTATGTATTTTGAAATTTATTGATGTGCATAATTAAACCAAACAATACATGCAATTCTGTATCATAATTTCTTCATTTCTTTATTATGCCTACTGACTTGTCATGTTTAATAGCTGCCTAATATTCTTTTGAATAGATATTCTATAGTTTCCTTAATCTTGCTTTTAGATAATCTTTGTGGTTTTTCTTCTGTATCATTAACATTTGTTTGCCAAATTATTCAGAAACTTCAGTAATAATATGTATTTAAAAATTTCCTTTATGACTATAAAAACAAACTTACAGAAAATTACATTAGTAAACTTTATATACATATTTTAGCATGAACAAAAGTCTGAAGTCTTAATTTTATATGGATACATGAAACAGGGAACAATAACAATTTTTGAAAACAACAGTGTTTCTTAAATCTATTACATATCTTCATGGAAATTCTGCAAGACAAATGTTATTCTCATATTCTCATTTTATAGATAGATTATTCAGATTGTGCAAATAATAATATCCTGGATTTTAAAAATGGGTGTCTAAAGAGTGGTATGGATGAGAGGGTTGAAGGAAAAGTACAGAGCAGGTTTGGGGGAAGGAGACTGAATTCTGTCTTGGGTACACTGGGTTTATGTTGCATGCAGGATGACAAATGCAGTTACATAATAGAGATGAACAGGCAGATTTGGACCTTGGAAAAGAATATTCTTCTGAGGATATCAATTTTGGAATCCTAACCTTTAAATGCACTTGAAGCCATGAAACTTAAGGAGATTATCCCAGTAAAGTATAAAACATGTGAAGTAAGTGAGGCAAGTACAAAATTTTGGAGGAGCAGATACACCTGGCAAGAAGGGAAATTCAGGAAAGAAAGAATATGGAAAATGATAAAGGAAATTCTACAGGAGGAAATCTTAGAATCAAGAAAGGAGACAATTTAAAGGGCAGAACATTGGTCAGTCAGCATACGGTTGCCATTGGCAATCTGGGGCATGAGGTCTCAGTGATGTGCTGAGGTTGAAGGGGAACTATAATGGGCTGAGCAGCTGCTTGACTTAATGGGAATAACTGTTCAGAGAACAAATGTGGAATATGAAAAACACATTTCACTGCTCTTATAAACTAAAGCAGCAAAATTTTTACCTGGGTGGGTAAAAGGACCAGGCAATTTGTCACACAGATTTTCAAAGGATTTTCTCAGTGTGCACAACCCATGTCTCAGACCATTTGTATGAGAACTTGACAAAAATGTTTCTTCTCCATCCAAAATGAACTCATCATCTGTCAGAATGGTCAATAGATATGACCTGTCCATTATCCTATGTCCAAAATGAATAAAATCCAGGAGTGTCTTTTGTTGTATATACTGTCTCTATTGTTAACAAAATATATTAAATGATGAGCATTAAATGAATTAAACTAAGAAATACCAGAATATATGAGGACCCCACCCCCCCACCCTGACCAGGACCTACACAGAGCTCAGGCCCAGGTCAGGCCCAGGACAACCCCTGTACAGAGCAGAGTACTAATCTGAGGATCTCCATTTACCAACGTGTTGTTCCCCCGGCCCGCCTCCATCTTGGGACACTGTAGCCATCGCCGCAGCCATAGCCATAGCCCTCCCCATGTAGTAGCTTCCACCTTGGGACAACAGACAGGGTCTGGAGGCAGCTGCCCGCCACGGTGCTACATCTTCAAACAGTCAGCCCAAAGCCATTGTAAGTTCCACCCTTTCAGCCCCATCTCTGAAAGTGGTTGCATTCATCTTGGGTCACCCCCACTGCTATCTTGAGTTATCTCCACTACCACCACCACCATCTTTAGTTGCAGTAGCGTCCATCTTGGGACACTGGCTGGGTACTGGAAGCCCAACACCAAAGTGAGGTACAGGTAATCTACGGGCACACTACAAGATTATAGGGTAGAAACTGCAATACCTCAGATTTACACTGAAAGAAAGGAAGACAAATAAACAACATGAAAAAGCAAGGGAAGAAATGCCCCAAACAAATCAAGATACTAAAATAATAGAATCCATTGACAGCATAGTTGATAAAATGTCAGAGAAGGAGTTCAGAATGTACATAATTAAAATGATCTGTGAACTAAAGAATGAACTAAGTGAGCAAATACAGGCAAAAACTGATCACGCCAAAAAAGAGATAAGAGAATAAATACAGGCATCCATTGATCACACCAACATAGAGATGAGGGAGCAACTACAGGTAGCAAAATATTACTTCAAGAAAGAGATAGAGATTCTGAGGAAAAAGAAAATCATAAATTCTTGAAATGAAGGAAACAATAAACCAAATAAAAAACTCAGTAGAAAGCATCACCAACAGACTAGATCACTTGGAAGACAGAACCTCAGATAATGAAGACAAAATACACAGTCTTGAAAATAAAGTTGACCACACTGTGAATATGGTAAGAAACCATGAACAGAACATCCAAGAATTATGGGATAGCATCAAAAGACCAAATCTAAGATTGATCAGAATAGAGGAAGGCACAGAGATTCAAACCAAAGGAGTGCACAATCTCTTCAATGAAGTAATATCAGAAAATTTCCCAAACTTGAAGACTGAATTAGTAAATCAAATGCTGGAGGCTTACAGGACACCAAATGTACAAAATTACAACACATCTACACCAAGGCATATTATAACGAAAAAGCCTAGTATACAGAATAAGGAAGAGTATAAGAACTTTGATGGGGCAAAGGAGAGGGGTGAAGGGGAGGGGGGCATGGGGACAGGAAACATGGTGGAATGAGATGGGCATCATTACCCTAGGTACATATATTTATGCAATATGGTGTGACTCTACCTTGTTTATGACCAGAGAAATGATACGTTGTGCTCCATTTGTGTACAATGAATCAAAATGCATTCTGCTGTCATGTATACCTAACTGGAAAGAAAGAAGAAGGAAGGAAAGAAGAAAAGGATAGATTTAGAAAACTCCCTTTTATACTTTCAGTATCTGCCATGGTGTCATTTCAGTGTGATGTATGTGACTACCTGTCATAATAATGGTCTCTCCTCCCCTGCCACTTCTAGATCCAATAAAAAAAATACTAGAATATATAGACTCAAAATGGTAAGTGAAAATTATGTCAGCTGTCTTTTCCTATTAGCATAACATTTCTGTTTGCCAAAAGCCAGAAGACAAAAAGCAGGATTTTGGTTTTAAACAATTTACAATTATTAACATGATTCTTATATATCTATTTTAAAAATCAAAAACTGTAGGGCATTGAGGAATTTTGTGCAGATGTTACCATCTCCACACTTCCCTATCTCATGACCTTTAAGCAGATCAGCCCTAATATTCATCCTCAGCTGCACTACCACAGAAAGCTCACAAAGGAAAAGTGCAGTTGATATTTCTTGACATCCACAGATAATTACTACTACTCTGAATCCGAAGGAGATAATTCTTTGTTCTGACTTTCTTTTGTTTAGCAAAAAGGAACTATTTACATCTGAGCTTTATGTTTTATAGTCAAAGTAGTATCAGAACTACCAAAATCACATGAAGCTTATGGCATTCTTTCATTCATTGTCCTCAATATTGAACTGTGTAAAAAATAACTTTAATTACATAAAGCGAACAAATTTAGTGCCAACTACAAAGACATGTTTAGCATAATAATCTCTCTATCTCAAAACATTTCCAAAATATTGGTATTACTAGATCTCATCCACAACTAGAGACTCAAGAAAGATGTGCTAAGGGCATGCTGCAGACTGTTGATTCCCTCTCTTGGGTGATAAGGATTTCTCTGTTTTTTCAATGTCATATTCATTCACTTGCTTATTAATTCATCTGAGAAAAAATTATCAGAAAACCCATATTACCCAATTTATTTTCAGTGACCAAAAATAATTTATTTTCAGAGACATTAAGCATATAGAAATGTGAAAATAATTGCTATATTGAAATGTTTCACAGTAGGGTAGGGGTAGGTATATAAACCATTGATACTACTGCCTGAGATCCCACAGTAGGGACAGAAGGTGTATGTGACCTAGACTGCTGGTGCCATGTGAGGGGGTGTGTTAGAGGATGTTCCCAGAAGTCCTGGTTATAAGCAGTGTGGCCAACTGGGTAGCAGCACTGCTAAGCTATTACTGAACCTAGTACCAAGAATATTTTTGGTTGAACCATATATCCTCTGTGATGAAGATACAGTAAGGTCAACAGGAAAGATTTAAAGAATAGACATGTCCTCTCCTATAATACCAGTGACTCAGGAGGCTGAAGCAAGAGCATTGCAGTTCAAGGCCACCCTGGGCAACTTAACAAGACCCTGTCACAAAATAAATCAGAAGGACTGGGGATGTAGCTCAGTGGTAAAGCACGCCTGGGTTGAATGCCAAAAACAAAAGAAAAAAAGACCATATTTTTAGGTATAAGAGATATTATGATGCCTCTTCATTGATATATTTTAAAAAGATAATATTGGCTATTTTATGTCATGACTCCTTGTTTTCATTACAGAGTTGTATGAAATAAAGCACAGTAACATTGTAATTTTGTAAAGATGACCTAGAAGTCAAGACAGATTTCCCAGAAGGGAGACATTTGGCACAAGTACAAAGGAGTTATTCAGCAGACCAGTCAGAATAATGGCAACAAAATGCTTATTATAGATATTGGAGTAGCCTGGGGAATCAAGCAATGTTTTAATAAGAGGTACTGATGAAAATCACCATCTTTAGCAAAATAAAATACATTTGATCCTTTTTACATACTTTAAAAAATTGATAACACTCCATGGAGGTTTTATTTTTTATTATTAATGTAACATGACTTAATTCATTTATTTTTTGAAGATTTTCCATCTGTTGGTGCTATAAACCTCAGAGTGAACTTGGGGATTTTTGAATCATGTTGTTTTGCAAAAAATATGGCAAAGATAACAGTTAATTCCATTTATATTTCTGTGCTAAGACTTTTTACTGGAATCATCTGTTTACTCCCAGGGAAAACCGAGAGGAAATTCAATACCAGTTCAGTCATACAGTTTTGTTTCCCTCCTTTCCTTAAGCTTATAATGTTCACCTAATAAAATGTGTAGATACTATAAAATCCTAATCAAATATTGAATGAAGAATTGAATGTGGAAGTCATCTTGCAACAGGAAATGAGTGGCAAAGTAATGAATTGTCTTTTTCTTAAATGGTGTTTTAACACATTTAACCAGACCTAGAAGAAACAATTCAAATAAATTCAAGTAAACAATATTGTTTTTTACCCAAAAAGCCAGAATGCCCTGCTCTGACACTCATGCCAGTAAATGGTTGCACTGGTGTCGAGTCCTTAAGCAGAAAACTGAATGCCATCAAGACTGCCTTCTCTCCTTAACTCTAACATACATTTTTATAAAAAATTCCATTCATTCAACTGTTTTAATAGACCTCTTTTATCTGATCCCTCCTCCCACCTACATCCTTATTTATCTTTTGTGTTACCAGCAGACAGACAACCTTCCCAAATTAAAGCCTGATCCCATTAAAAAGCCGAATCTTGCCAATCATTGCACTTATCAAAGAGTATGAATTTTACACTATCTTAAAACCAACAGTTTCGTTTTCTCTCTGACACAGATATTAGCATAAATGACTGTATTGATAAACATAGGAACTGTCAAATTTGATTATTGAATATATAAAATATTACTTGCAATCAGCATATAGTCCATATGCTAATTATTCTGTTATTCAACTGTTTCTTTTTGCAACTAAGCCCTCAAAACCATGCTTAATTTATTAAATCATTCATAGAGAACACAAAGGTTTTCTCTATTATTTAATAGAAATAGTAATAAAAAACTGAGAGATTAACTTTATTTTATGTTTCATAAAATACTTTGATTTTAATAGCACAGATCAAGGTGCAGTGAGGTTATCAGAATAAACAAAGAAAAATTGAGTAGGTACTGTATGCTATGTACTGATAAGGGTAATATCAATCAAATTATCTAAGTTAAATACATCATTTTATTAAAAATACAGATTTTTGGAATCTGTATCCTTAAATATGAATAGAATAGAATCTGTGTCCTGTGAAGACATTTGTAGGATAACCTACAATGATGGTATTATTGCAAAAAAAATAACAATTCAAAATATGTTTATATAGTATCATGAATTGTATCCTATTCTTTGATTTACCCATATTACAATTTTAAATGTACAGTAAAATGTGGTATTTATTAAAACTTTATTACAAACTAACAATACTGTCAATCACTATTCTCAGTGATACAGCCACTCCTTTTACTGATATATATACACACGCATATACACACATGTGCATATCAGTAAGAATATATATAATTTTAGAATATACATAAAAATATATATAAAATATAAAATATAAACACATATCACTAATATTATATATGTTATAGGTATATAAATAGAAAATGTAGCTATATATTAGATATTCTTTCTTATTGTCTATATTTATATATTCATTATGAAAGAAAATTTCCCCAACAAATTTGCTGCTATTACTCATATCTTATGTATACAAAAAGTTAGAGGAACAGTGGAGGAATAACTAACTTAAGGTCTCATGGTGAACAAGTGGTAAAGTATGGTGATGAAATAAGTTTCACTGTGGAGTTTGTGATGTTGTGATGTTAATCATTTTGAAAAACTGCCACAGATTAATACAAATTTGAGTTGAGTAAATAAATGGATTTTTTCTGGACGTTTCTTCAATTCATTTACCAGAGTTTCAGTGATTGTGTGTTTTTGTTTTTTGCATTTGAATTCTCCATTCACTCGAGTTAGAAAAAAACTAAAACCCTCAAATACTTTAAGTGACTAAAAGATACAATGCATACAATAACATTTAATACAAAACCTGGACCTTATCAGGCATTCTGTAAACACTAACCACTTTTACTGTGGCTGCAAACTTTGTCTCTATAACTTATCATATTAAAATCCAACATAAGCCTGGTGCAATGGCACATGCCTGTAATCCCAGTGACTTGGAAGGCTGAGGCAGGAGGATGAAGAGTTCAACACCAGTCTCAGTAACTTGGAGAGGCCCTAAGCAACTTGGCAAGAACTTGTCTCTAAATAAAATATAAAAAAGGGCTGAGGATGTGGTTAAGTGCCCCTGAGTGTTCAATCCCTGGTACAAAAAAAATCCAACATAATATACCTTGCTAAGCACTTATTCCATTTGAAATTCCCATCTTGTTCATGAAGAGAATGCTTAACCCTCAACTACCTGTAACAATAGCATCACCTCTCTTTTTCTTTCTGAGTCTAGGAAGTCTTATTCTACAAGAATACTAATACTTTTTATAACTTCCAATGTTACCTACCACCTGGTCTCAGCACTATTGTTTTTGTGTCTGGATTTCTGCAATGGCCATATAACTGCACATCCACCTTGTACTCTTGTTCCTGTAGTTCTCAACACAGCATCCAGAGAAACAACTAAAATGTAAGTCAGTTCATGCTAGTACTTTACTCAAACAATGTCTTCAAATGTCCCTTATTATCTTGCTTTCTATCATTACTTGGACCTCACTGAGCTCCTTCTTCCTTTAGCTTCAGAGTTGCTTCCTCCTTAGGGACACCACATATAGTTTGCCCTCTGACTCCAAAGCTTTCAACGCACATGATTGCATGGCTTAGTTTTATATTTTTAGCTTGAAAATATCAGTTTATTGTAGAGGTTAAACAATGCAGCCCTATTAAATCTACAAGCCATACTCCCCTTCTAACCTATCATTCTAGATTCCTCTTACCCTGTTCTATACATCTTCTTTTCACAAATCATTTATTAACTTAAAACATGCTATATAATGTAATTATGTAATATGCTTATTGTATAATTGTGTGTGTTCTACCATCTGGGATATAAGTTTCATCAAGCTTAGAAATGTCTGCCTGTTTGTTCACTTATATATTTTCTATTTTTGGAAAAATATGTATTAAATAATAGTCACTCAATAAATTATCATTTAATAAATGAATTGATAAGTAAATTCTATACATTTTTATTCAAAAACTATGTGCTGAGTTTGCACACACTTGCACACATAATTCAAAAAGGAAATGAAGATTTTGATGAAAAAGAGCACTGATAAAATATTTCCATGTGATGATGGTACCAACATAATCTTTTTCAAATAGTGATGAAATGATGGAATGCCATAACATAACAATTTCCAATTAAATATCATTGCAGTTCTTTAAGATATGAGAGACCTCCTTTCCATACTTTAGACTTACCGTCTAAAGAAAAGTGCATTTGTGTATCCTCTATCTCCTCTCTTTCTCTCTCTGTTTTACTATAAAAAGTTTACTTGCAGTTCATTTAAGTAAAGAAGTGATAGAGGAAAAAACTTTAAGCTCCATCACAGAATTTTTCAAGTTATGCTTTAAGAAAACATTAGCATTTAATATAGAAGAATAAACATAAAAGTATAATAAAATTGAATATAATACAGAAGTTTCTGTCATTTGGACCCAATTATTCAGAAACTTTCTTTTTTCCAAATTCCTATTGCTTGATAATTCCCTGATCAAAAAGCGAGAAAGAGAAATATTTCTACTATATGTTAATAAATCCAGAAAAAAAATTGGTAGAGATTGACACCAGTTATATGAATGTTGGAATCATTGCTAATGTGTCTATGTATGAGAGCTCTATTATCAATCTCTCACAAGTCAAGAACATGTTAGAGGCTTAGAGGACTTAATTTCTTATATGTGTAGAAGCTTTAGGAGTTTTTATTTTAATTTGGAATAGATGAAGAAGACGATAATGGATCAAAAGAAACTTGATAGATTACCTTTTTTTGGCTAGTAAAATAATGGAAAAAAAATAAAGGGAAGAAAATAAGAATGATAGAGATTTGAAAGAAAGGGAGGAAATGTAAAACACCAAGGGAAATAATGGAAATAGAGAACCTGCCGTATCCTAGTGGGACACTTTCCAAGGCCTGGAGGTCCCATCTAGTGAACTGGGAGAGAGGAGGAAAGAGCATTATTCTCACAGTCTATTGAGAATTACTTATTTGTGTCCCAGTCATCAAAAGAAAACACTAATAAAAATAAAATATAAGTACTTTTTACTTTGGGTATGTATCTAATCAAGTAATGAATAAAACCTTTTACTACATAGGGTGCTTCGTAGAAGGTTTTTGTTGTTGCTATTGGTGGTGTTGTTTATTACTTTTTTAGTTAATATATTCCATGTGTTCATCCAAATAAATACAAAACTTGATAAATATTTTATGTGAATTTTAGACAATTTCCAGAGATCTAAAGTCAATTAAAATCATGCAATAGAATTCTCAAGTGCCATAAATTGGCATGGGAGATTAGTTTTTTAAATGAACTTACCTGAATCTAAAATGTGCCCAAGTCATAAAATTTGTGTCTTTAATCACTATTATTAGAACTTCCCCAAAATTGAAAATTGAAACTATTAAAATTTCTTCTCTTATAACTGCTATGCTACTTGCCAATCTCATCTAGAATTGGGAACATACATTTCATAAAACTATAAGTGACTGTTTTGGTTGTTATACAACATGTCTCAAATCATAGTACTTTTGATTTAATGCAAATATAAGTTGATTTAATGGGCATAAAAAATGTTACCATCAAGCGCAATCCAAAATGTCATCATGCCTACTCTTTCTTTCTTTTTATGATTATTAATATAACGGAAAATATTGAAAAAAATCTGTGATATTGTGACAATATAATTGAAAATTATCTTGATGAAGTTAATTTTTGTGTGATGTTTAATTATGTTTAGTATACCAATACAAATCTCAGAGTAAACTATTTTCTGCAATCCATCTGACATCACATATGGTCAAACCAACAATCCTGTGTCATCTATCTGTAATAATGTGATCATCTGTCAGCATTGTCATTATAACTTTAGTGTATGAAACTTACTAGGTCTTAAGTAACAAAATCTAAAACTATAATGAAGGTACGGGTTTTTTAATCTTATGTGTATTTGTATCTTACATCTCAAGAAAAGTATATAGGTATTACATTTCATTTGAAAATTAAAATTATGACTAAAAGAGCAACAAAAATCTTTAAGATACTTTACATAATTTTATCAAAACTTGCACTGATAATTTCAAACCATGGCATATTCACTGCATTGAATCATCATCATATTACAACAATATTTGTCTTTTCATCATCTCCTCTGCAGTATCTGTATTATCTCTGATTGCTAACTTCAATCTAAAATTGTATGCTCCTTCTTTGTGGTTCTCTTCAGAATCACAGTAACAACCCAAACACACTTGTATTAGTGCTACAAACCATAGTACTGTTTACAATCATTTACTGTCTTGTTAGTTTCCAATGCTACACTGTAAAATCCTTTAGGGCTGGGACTTAGATTAATTTCTGAGGCAATATCTGTTGCCTATCAAAGTTAAACTCCCACAATTCCTTGGTAGCAGAGTCCTGATTATATTCTAGGTCTATCACAAGCACCGTGTAATCAGGGCAAGGTGATGGACTCTCTCCACTCAAAGTGAAACATGGACTGTAACTAAACACTGTAGCTCCCTCTGTTTCCAGTGACATAGTTTTGAGAGGGTATAAATGTTTAGGGATAAGGGTTAGAACAATGCTGGCCAAAGAGAAGTCAGAAGAAAAGTGTGGAAAGGGTTTATTGAGACTAAAAAAGACAAAAAGAATGAACTGCTCTCCTCTTTTGAAGATTTTGAGTCTACCTGTGACATATCTATAACCCTGAAAATAAGGGAATTTGCCAAAAGCATACACAGACACACACACACACACACACGCACACGTATAATTTATCCTTATAATAATGGATAATTATATATATTTTATATATAATTCATTATGAATAAATATATAATTCAGTGGAGTTTTCTGATACTTGAAGTCAAAGATGCCCTATATGAGGTTTTCCCACTATATTAAGTAGGCATTCAAATATATTAAATGAATGGTAAAATTTTAGGTTTCACTATAGAATACAAACACTAGACAGAAAAACTAGTAAAAATATTATCTTATATACTAGAGAGGCACATTAGTAGATTTCTGAAATTGCACACGCAATGTGAACTTCTAATATAGTTTGAACAAGCAAAATGTGTTATAAAGATGACAGATTAAATCCACAAGACATTTACCTTCTGTCATATTAGCAATACATTTCTAGACTGACAAAGGGAAAATGCAAAGTATTTCATTGCTATTACTCTTTTTTTTTTTTAATTTTGAATGTAAGGCACAGTTCAATGTATAAAGCAAACCTGTGTTAGGCTGTTACAGGATAAATGCTCAAAAGTTATTCATAAAGTTTTCTTCCTGACATTAAAATTTAATTAATACTCTCTTCATCCTGATTAGTATGATTCATTTTCAAGCTCTGGTTTGTAAAGAGCACAGTGTTGTGGAGGGCACCAGATGGATATTGCACCACGACTTCAGAAAGAAATATCACGTGATATTCCTATTAGGACTCTTTCCTTTTAAGTCAAATGTCATCATCTCTCTAGATTATTACCAGGCAGGAAGAAAGATCCTGCATATGTGACAGACAGCTTCTCAATTTTGTTCATAGCCAATAGCTAAGTAGAAAATTGAAAATACACAGGTGTAGGACACAGCTTTGTGATTTCTATGCAAATCTCCCCTGCAAGAGTTTATTAATCAAATCATTATTTTTATCAGGTTACTCATGAGTTTCCTCAGAGGTTTTCAAAACAAGTGATCAAGGATAACTAGAAAAAGATAAGGAATAATGACTTCACAAGAAATACAATACACATGAATATAATATTTCATTTCAGAAACATTTTTCTTCTGGCCGAAAATATATATAAGAATCTGTCACCAGTTATAGCTACTGATTTTACATGAAAAGTGAGAAACTAAATAAATAAATAAGCCCTAAGTATTCATGCCTTTTGAACCATTAATCCTATGAATAGACAAGTATTCTAAATTCTCAGTATAGGAAACTCCTTTGTAATATATTAATCAAAATATTATAATAATAAAACACTACAATATAAAAATAATTGTGAAACTCTGAGTGAAATGTTTACAACAATTACTGTTAATCACTGAAAATTCACTGAATAAATTGTCTATTTCCATCTCTTTCACCTTCAGCTCTCAGCACATTGCCTGGTACAGAGTAAATGCTCAGAGATTCATTCACTCACATGTACTTCTTACACACTCATTAAAACACTATTAAGTTTTACATACATTCTGGGAATAATGCTAGCCTCTGATGACACCAGAAGAATATGATGTACTCTTTTTTCAAAGAGTTATATAAAGCTGGTGTGATACATTTGGAATATGAAGGAAGAAAATTATGTACATGGTGTGATGATATTCTAATGCTCTACAGGGTCTAACAGTAGCTTACACAGTAGGTAAAGAACATCATATTTTCCCAAGGGAAATATATAGAAATGTAAGTAGGAATAAAGAAAGATGGAATTCATTCAATTGGAAGAACAACAGGAAGTCAGTGATGCTATCTGGGTGGAAAGACATATCTCTGCCAGTCACAAAGTAAGATAAGGTGAGGGGATTAGAAAGGAGCTGGATAAAGGACCCCAACAATCTGTTGAATGCATGTAGCAAGGACTTGGGAGAAGATTATTGGGAAAATGTTTCTAGACTTTTCCATTTATCATCTACTATATTTTCATGGTGGAAAATTTCTGGAAATGCTTTTAACTAGGCTATTCTATTTTTTTTCTTTTTCTTTTTTTTTAAACATCTCCTCCAGTTGTAGATGGACACAACATCTCCATTTTATCTATTTTTATGTGGTGCTGAGGATCAAACCCAGTGCCTCACGCATGTGAGGCAAGTGCTCTATCACTGAGCCACAATCCCAGCCCCTTTTTTTTCTTTTAATTTGTGATGCACATGCATGTGAGTCATATTGGAGGCTGAACTTCTTGTTGCTTCTAAGACCTAAAAGCAAATTTGATGTTCAAAATGCAGAACAGGGATCCTCATGGTACATGGCCAGCTGGAAGGGGACAGACAAGATGGCTTCAGTGTCTATTCACCAGAGAAAAGAGCTACATGAATAACGCTGTGACCCCTTAAATGTTTCTGTATTCTTCCTATTTACTCTTAATCTGAAGAGAGATTGGACGGAGGAACAGGAGCAAACTTCAAATAGAAGTGTGACTTGGAAATTTTTCAAAACATAAATAACAAAAGAAAACCTATCAGGCAATTAATTAATTCACCTGTTTTTGCTTTGATTAGTTTTTAAGATGATATAAGAATATTATATAGCAAAATCATGTGGTATTAGATTAGCAGATATTATTGATAAGGGTTTTGTTAACATACTGTATTCTTTTTTTAAAATAATTTTTAGGTGTAGATGGACATAATATCTTTATTTATGTTTATGTGGTGCTGAGGTTCAAACCCAGTGCCTTACGCATGCAAGGCAAGCGCTCTCACTGAACCACAATCCCAGCCCAACATACTGTATTCTTAAATCAAAGTCATATTAGCCTATTAAATTAAGAATTATGCTAAATAAAAATATTTTCTTTTAATTTTGGCATCTGAATTCACATGGGAAACATTTATTTATAGCTGTTGTAGAGCCCACTTATATTCTAAAAGATACATGTGCAAGTATTTACATATTTTTAATTGAGTAGCAACAGTTATAAATGTGAAACATTAACATCAAAACAGCTTCCATGGGCTCTTCTGAGGTGCCTTGTGCCACTAATAATAAAGATCTATAATTATCATAAAGCATGACATGTGTCAGTTCAAAATTATAAAAATATTATTGCATATAATTCAGACCCAGGCAATAAATACAATTTCTGTATCCTAACCTAAGTCATCTGTGGAAAAAAATAATTTTGATCATAACATTTTTTTCTAGAATATTTAATTAGTTCTAATTATATATTTACCCTATGTAATTCTATGATTGATTTAGTAGAAATTCTAAGAAGTTGCTTAGAATGTGCTATAATAATAACACATTAACTTCTATTGTCATTTTCTTTAGGCTGTTTACTATTGTTATTTATAAACATCTAGCATAAAAAGACATTGTTTATCTGTAAAAAAAATAAGCCACAAGATATTTCTTCATTATTGTTTTCTAAATATAAAATATTACCTATGTAAATTGAGGGTCACTAGAAAGATTTGTAGGTCTTGGAAGGGTATGAAAACTTTGACCAGAGAGCAGTTTACTCTTTTCTTTAAATAGGAGCAATATATTGACTGTATTTCTTATAAAGGCAATATAGTTTAATCTTTATTTATTACTTAGGAATTGATATAGGAGAAATGTTTGGAAAAGAGTAGCTTCTTAAAATCAAGGTGCATTCAAAATGTTTTTATAACATTCTAAGAACATTTATATTCATCAATTATAATTTTATATATTAAATGCTATACTTTTTGAAGTACTCACACTATATGAACCCAAACATTGATTAATTTCAAAATGATATCACATAGGAAAAATGAGACGTACAAAACCAATAACAACAACAATTGGTAAAAGGGTTACACTACTGAGGAAAAAATGTCAGGTTCTGACTCTGACCCACCAGGAGCTTTGGGATCTTGGGCAACCTATTTACTGCCTTTCAGATTCAGATTCCTCATCCATGACATGAAGGGTTTAGTTTAATGAGTTTTAAGATCAAATCGTCAACATTTTTCAAATATTTGAATTTCCACTTTGTGCATATACTATTAATTTTACCATTTTCCAAAACAAAGAGCTATGAAGATAATGAAAATAATGTTGGCATTTTATATTTAATATTTCTTATTCATTTTAGAAAAAAATCCCTCTGTGTACCTGAGAATCTTCCTAAATTGGTTAGGATAGTTCTCCTCTAGCCCATGAAAGGGAAGTTTAAAGTCTTAATTATCCAATAATTACAGATATAGTATTCTACACTAGGTTACAAGAAAATACTTTATGAAAATAGATTCCACATATAAGTGAGAATATCAAGTGTTTTACTCTCTGTGTCTGGTTAATTTCACCTCACATAATGTATTCCAGTTTCTTCCATATTGTCATAAATTGCAGTATCTGTTCCTTTCCTAAGGCTCAATGATACCCCGGGTGTGTGTGTGTGTGTGTGTGTGTGTGTTCTGTAGTGTCTTCATATATTGGCTATTTTAAATAATAGTGCAATGAAGGTGGGAGTGCAGGTTTCATTTTTCATCTCAAAGTATTGATACCATTTCTTTTGAGTGTCCGCATATTAGAAGGAGTGCTAGAACACATTGGAGTCCTATTTGTAAGCTTTTGAGGAACCTCTCTGCTGCTTCCAGTAATGCCCATACCAATCTACATTCCCACCAAGAGTATACAAGGGTTTCTTTTTCTCTATACCCTCGCCAACAGTTATCAGTGCACTTTTTGACAATAGCGGGGTGTGAAATGATATCTCATTGTGATTTTGATCTTAGTTCTCTGATGGTTTATTTAGTGATAATTAGTGATGTTGAGCTCTTTTTCATCTACTTGTTGGTCATTTACATGTTTTCTTTAGGAAAGTTTCCACTCAGATATTTTTCCCCTTTTTAAATTGGGTCACTTATGGGTTTTTTGGTTTTTTTTTTTTGCTATCAAGATATATGAATCTCTGATGTATTTTGGATATTAACCCATTATCGAAAACAGAAAAGCAGTACTAATCAGGCACCCTAAAACCACAACAAATATCAAGTTAGATACTCCATATTTTTTTACTTATTTATTCAGCCTTTATTCTACAACATTTGATCACTAACAAAGGGGGGAAAAAAGACATGATTACTACTCTCCATTTGTCTGTTGACAGAAGTCACACAAAAACAAGTAGAGGAATAAATAAAATAAATTATAGTTGTGGTAGGCAGAATAATGACTTCCAAAGGTGTCCACACAGCAACCTCCAGAAACTGTGAATATGTTTTTATATGGCAAAAGGTGAATTAAGACTTTTAGGTGAAATAAAAATTGCTAATCTACTGAGATTGAGATGAGGAAGTTTTTATGGAGTATCCATGTGGGTCCAATACAATCACAGAGTCCTTAAATATTGAAGCAGAGACAGAAAAGCCAGAGTTAGAGAGATGCAAAGTGAGAAAGATTCAAATGGCCATTGCTGGCTTTGAAGATGAAGGAAGAGGCCAAGAGCCAAGGAAAAGGAATGCTGCCTTGAGAGAAGGAAAAGGAAAGGGAATAGAGTATTTTCTAGAGCCTGCAGAAAGGAATACAGCACTGCTAACTCCTTGATTTTAGTACATTAAACATTTCCAACACTGTGTACTAGAACTATAACAATATACATTCATGTTGCTTTGTGCTACTGATTTTGGAATAATTTGCTACAGGAGTGATAGATAACCACAGTCGTAATGAGCATTGAAGACATTTTTCCTCATAAGACAGAATGTACTGGGAGTAAGGTGGTGAACTACCATTCACATTATGGTTGTGGCAAGATGGCTAGCTAGGTATCGCAACATATTTTCAGTTTTAATGCTTTCAGGAAGCCAATATATATTCCTGCTGTCCATAGTGGGTACTTTTTACACTGCACATTTTTTTGGCAGAGTAATTAAAGCCTATGAGATTTTTCAGTAAAGAACAGTTGTGATTTCCTCTTTCTTCCCCCAAATAATAAACTTAATAAAAAACATTTGAAAAATAAGGTTAATAAACTTAATGACATGCTTACAAAATGTAGCATTACGTTTACTTTATTCCTCTGAATTTAGTATCCATATAGAATACATTTAAAAATATGCACTTAGAAAATATTTCAACATATTTTTGAGTATGAAATGCACAGGATTATAAAAACATTATAGATAACTGCCAATCAAATCAGTCAATTTTAGGCAGACAAAAAAAACATGCTAGCATCCTATCTAAAGTTTTAACAAACAAATTCTATTTAAAATAAGATATGGTAGTATTTTAACAATGTATGAAGTTGTATGGGAAAGTCTCTGAAGGTAAGAGCACAGTCCAGGAGAATCTTCATCCCTCTCTATTGCCTTCATGTTACACAAAGATTTAACTTCTTTTTCCGTATCAGCCTGTTTCCCAGTTGCAACTGAATTTTTGAATCCCCCCTCTGATGGTCTATTAGCATGCTGGGAAATGAGAAAAAGGAATGTAAGTTGCATTTTCTTTGCTTTAAGCCGGTGATGATTACACTCAAATCACTTCTCTATGGGTCTCTAATCTATTTATTTCACACCAAATTGCATATGAGTTGTTTTCTACCTTTGCAATAATAGGTTAAAAGATGCTATAATGCAACAAAATAGCAGTCTAAAGTTAAGCATGTTGAGTTTCTGTAGTCATAACACATCTGAAGATTGTAGGAGAATTTTTCTATATTTCTTAGAGTCTAAGTTCTTCATATTTAATGGAAAATTTAGTCTAAATACTCTCTAAACTCTAAAACATCTATTTCTATGCCTTCTAAAAGCCACAATAATACTGGGTCTTGCTTAAAAATTGAGCCAAGCAGAAATACTTACTTTTGAGACTTACTGTATTTCCAGCTTTGTCCTAATAAATCAAAACTACCTGGAATTTTGAGAAGGGATAGGACACTGAGGCCTACGCTGAACTGGCTATACAATTAAGTGATATTCCAATGTCACATCTCCTCAATAATTCACCAAGTTTTACTCATTCTGTTTACTTTTAAACTGTTCTTTTGTTTAAAAATTTAAAAATGCTACAGTCCATTTGGAAGAATCACCTGCATGTATAATGGTGTATAGGGAAATATAAATCTTAAGACTTCCTTTCAAAACACAGATTGCAAGAACCTCATTTGCGAGACAGCATTATTTGTAGAGCCCTGTCTGGAGGCATCTGTTATCAGGTATCACAGAACACTATACTTATTCAGCGATAGCTATGATATTTCTAAAATGGTTTTGTTTCAAGAAGTACAAACATTCTCCCTCCACTGCACTGGGGATTGATCCCAGGGTGTTTTACCACTGAACTATACCTCCAGTTATTTTTATTTTTTATTTTGAGACAGAGTTTCACTAATTTTTTTTTTTTTTTTTTTTTTTTTGGTACTGGGGATTGAATCCAGGGGCACTTAACCACTAAGCAAAATGCCCAGCCCTATTTTTTATTTTATTTAGAGACAGGGTCTCTCTGAGTTGCTAAGTGTTTGGCTAAGTTGCTGAGGCTGGCTTTGAACTCATGATCCTCCTGCCTCAGCCTCCTGAGTTACTGGGATTATAGGCATATGCGACCACACACAACTCAGGGCCTCACTAAAATTTTGAGGATGCCCTTAAATTTGTTATCCTCCTGCCTCAATCTCCTGAGTTGCTGGGATTACAGGAGTGCTCCACAATGCCCAGTGAGAAGACAAACATTTTTACAAGTGAAAACTCTTACATATATCAACTTGTAACAGGCCACTGTGAATTTATAAATAAACCATTACCACAATGAAGCCTTTAAATCAGTCCATTGTCTCGTTTTGAAATACCATGCTAAGATCAAAGGATTTTATTTAGGGTTTTCATGTTGATAAATTGTTTCTTTTCCATATATTTTTCCCAGAAAGACACCATCATAGATAGGTCTGAATATAATTATGAGCATTTTTTAAAAAGAATATGTCAAAAATTAGAAATAAATTCAGGAGCTATTTTGAATAGATGAAGACACATTTCCCCATGGCAAAATCTCCCTGCAAGTATTGCATCATTTGCAGCAGATTAGTTAACAATGGCTGGGGGATACCATTATAACCAAATATCTTTTAAAACTGTTTGATATAGCTCAATATATATATAACTGTTTGATATAGCTTAATTATATTTACCAAAATTCTTTAAAAAAATTTAAACTGTGCACATACATATAGTTTAATTCTGGTCTTTTTATCTCTAGGTTTGGGTTCTGAAAAAGACACTCAGTACAAACCACAGTAATCTTTCTCCTAGTGCTTGTAATACTGGAAAATTGGTCCTTGTGACACATAAAATTGCAAGTATCTCCTTATGCTTTTCCCTTTTATTTCCTTAGTACAAATGACATTGTTAGCTTTTCGTGACTGAAGTTTGTCAGAAATATTGACACATTCAAGTAAAGATGCTTTGAGATAATTTCATGTAAGGTATCCTAAGGACATCATTTCTTGACAATTAAGATTCAACCAGGAGCTCATCATGGCCATTATAAAAGAGAATAATTCTTTTAATGGAAGAAAAGCAGACAATCACCCTCCTATTCAAAACTTGAGATAAACAATTTATATCTAGGTCTAAAGCACTTGATTGGATTTTTCTAATCTTTTGATAAACTAATTACCAAACAATAGAAGCTTTCCCACATTCTAAGACTAAAAGCAAGGAATAATGAACAACACTGACTATATTATTATTATTATTATTATTATTATTATTATTATTATTATTAGAAAGGCAGGACTGACAAAGCTGAAAACTATAATCCTGGCAGTTATTAAATTTCAAGAGAATTTACTGGAGGGTGAAAGTTGCATGTACTATGATCAGAAACACTGATAAATTGGATGATTATCATTTGATACATTAAAATCAAGACATTTAAAAATAAAAATATCAAATACTTTCATGAACTCAAAAACTTGTACTTTTTTTTTCTTAGAAGTTAAAAACTGAACAGCAACCAATTGGGAAAAGACTCCAGTTTCACTGAGCCATTTGTCTAAAGCCTACCACATGGATATGAGCCTAGAATGTTTTCTCAATAGTCAAGCCTAATTCATGCAACAGAACAGCCCTTTGTCCTTCACAATCCTGGACAATTTTATACCTTGTTTCTCTTTAGGTTCGAATTAAAGAAACTGCTTTTCTTCTGATGAAGTTATTTTCTTTAATTTTTCTTCACTTTGTTTTCTCCCTATCAAAGCTAGTGCTTAACTCAAATCCTACAGATCAAATTCTCATTGTGAAGATAAATGGAAGTTTTCCTAGAGCTATTTCACGAATATCCTAAGAAAATCACTTGTAGTTCTTAAGAAACATTTATTAAAAATAAAGAACAAAATAGACAAAGAGATTAGATGGCTCTTTCTGCTCTAAAGTGGTTATCTACTTTAAGACAATGAAATACTCAGATTGCTGAAAACCATAGGACATGTTCCATATAATAGTTTCAATTGAACAGATCTTGTGTAGAGAGAAGTGTCCTTTTCCTAAAAGACTTGAAAGAACTTTGAGAACATATCGAATAAGCCACTCTTTGACAATCCCTCCTATATGGGCTGGCATCCTCCTCCAGCCTGGGATTTTTACATGAGAGAAGTATAATGGGAAGATAGCAGATTTTGGAACAGAAGCGTTCAGAATATAATCATGCTCAACTCTGTCACTTCGTAGCTAGGAGACACAGGGCAAGCGAACTTTACCTCTCTAAGCCTCTGTTAGTAAACAACAAGGGGAGTTACATCTACCTGGATGGTGAAAAACATGGCCTTAGCATCCTTAAATTCCTATAAACATAATGAGTTTCTTCCAACTCTTGACCTCTGATCTCCCCTTTCCTGGAGCATTTGCTTTAGAAAATTTTCAATTGCAAATTTTCTCTGCTCCTTGAGATTTAATTTTGTTCTCAACTTAGGAGCCATCCTTTTGACATAGTTCTCAAGAGAGTCCCTTGTGCACGTAACATTTCACAATGAAACCCACTATTCTATATAACTGCAATGCACCGATAAAAACATTTTTAAAAACAAAAGAGAATGTCTCTATTTCCCAGTCTCTGTGGGAGGGTGGGAGACTCACTTCTCTAAGAATCAATTAGTAGCCACATTGAATGACCTTCCACTCTAACATATTTCCCACACCTCAACAGGCACTAAAATCTTACCTGCCTTTAATTTCAACAGAGTTGAATTCAGTTCGTTTTATTGAAATAGTCTGAACCTGGGGTTGCAGTAGCAGTAGTCTTGAATAGTCTTCATTTCCTGTTTCACCTGACGGGCATTTTTTTCTTTTATATGTGTTGTCATAAGAATAAATAAAGAAGCATGTATGAAATATTCAACTTTATATATAATGATTTCTTGGTAAATAATACTTTTTGCACATTTTCAAATTATGGAATTCTTCTCTAAATATACATTCTTGATAATTCTAAATGCCTCTTTTCAATGATCAGGATTATAGTATTATTTGGCTTTTCTTGTGAGAAAATAAAGATTTTTGCTTTTTTGTTGTTTCATTTTGATTTTTTTGTTTTATGGACAAGCACAATCAAGGAACATGACAGCAAGTTCTAGAATCCACTTAGTTGCCTTGAATGGTCTGCGCATTAATACCAATATCAATGATGGGCCGTTGATAGCTGTATCCTGGCCAGAGGACTCATAATATCTTTAGACCAAATGTACTTCAACAAAAATTCCAAACAGAGAGTTCAAATATTATGCCCCAAAAGCCAAATGGCAAATTTCCTCTTTAGGAAGTGATAAAATTACAAAGCAAGAATATCTTAATGTTACCACATCAGGAGGTCTAGAGATGACATGTTCAGTAAGAATCAAATATAAAATCTTAAGGTACATTTTATGTTAAATGTTTTCAAAAAACCCTACCAAGTTGTTCTCTGTATACAAAAGAATACAAGTCCCTTTTATTTTCATTTTTGTGAATATGAAAATGGTCTCTTCTCTTTTTATTCTTTATTGGGATCACTTTTAAAGTCATTTGAAGACATTTCCATATCCATTTTAATTAGAGTGCATGTCTCTGAATTTTGCTACATGACTTTTAAAGGAAAATAATGAAAGAATGTGAATTTCTTTAAAAAAGAGATTTTTAGAAAAGAAGAATTTTCTGTTATGAAACAAACAATTAATGGCCTATGGAAATGTTCTCTGTTGGAAATATTTAATTTAGGGGGTTGGTGGGTTACAGTATATTATAATTTTTTTCTCTATATATAAAAGTAAACAAATAAATAAGAATAATTCCCACAGGGTATGAAAAGACCATGAATTATTTACAGTTGTGGCTATCCTTAGTATTTATTATAGAATTAGAATACTTTTAATGATCATCATATTCTCATTATCTTATATCCTGAAAGTCCAAAACTGACCCTTCTTGTCTTAGCCAACCAGTATTAAAAACAAAAGAATAAAGAAAATTTGAAATTTGCTAAAGCTAGTGTGGAAAATATAAGCTGATTATAAATAAAAACAACTTAGTAGAAAATGAAATTTGGAAGAGACTATAAAAATATCATATTTTTGGAAAACTGAAAAGTGATTTTTACAACCTTAAAATAAAAATAGAAATTTGTAATCCCAGCACTTAGGGAGGCTGAGACAGGAGAATCGCGAGTTCAAAGCCAGCCTCAGCAACAGTGAGGCGCTAAGCAACTCAGTGAGACCCTGTCTCTACATTAAACCACAAAATCGGGCTGGGGATGTGGGGAGCGCCCCTGAGTTCAATCTCCAGTACCAAAAAAAGAAAAAAAAAAAAAAAACACAGATACTTAAAGGTTGTTTAAAGTACATGTGGAATATACCAAGAAATACATTTATTATAGCTAATCAATATGATTTAAAGTAATTAGAATTTATTGAAATCACTCAAAATATGAAATTTCTACCAAAGTAAGGACATTATGTTTGATAAGTTAGCATAACTACGCCATCAGCAAATCTGAATAAAAGCTGTTAATAGATTATTTTCATATAGTTACACTAAAATGTTGTATCCATAATCAGTTTAGAATTAAAAGCATATTGATAACATAAACAATATTCATGAAATGCACAAAATTTAACTTTTGCTTTTAATAACAATTCAATATTAAATTTTACTTTCCTGTTTTTGAAATGGATATTGCATCTTCGAATGATAAAAACTTTGACAAGTAAGGTAGAACATAGAAGTCATATATTTCCCACTTTAAATTGACCTTCAATTGATCTCTAATTCAAGAATTTGGCACTAGATAAAACATCCTTTTAATCACAACATAAATTTTAAAATAAACATCTTTAAGTCATTCACATCTCTTACACATATGATAAAATAAAGCATAAATAGTCTTCATAAGTACTGATTATGCTATTTCAGTTAGATAAAATAATATCAGATGTACCATTCTCTGTATAGTATTAATGAATCCTAGTCTTGTGCATATACTAGAATTTTCTAGGTAATTTTAAGAGTACTAATGGATGAGGCTATGTAAAGAGATTCTGATTTAATTAATCCAGGATGAGGCTCAGGATTTACAGTCTCTTGGGTAATTCTGATATTTAGACAGGATTCAGATCCACATTGGTATATATGGAAAAGGAAAGAAATAAGGATCATAAGATCTGAAATATTCTTGAGTACAGTGGTGCACTGGTATCTCTATTATAAATTGCTAGGAATTTTTAGAACTTATAGTCTCAGATTGGCTCATCTCTCCATCTGGAAACTAAAGTTATGTTCGCATTGATGCAATTAGCATCACACTTTTATAGAAACCTTATATCCCTTCAGATTTGCAGATTTCCCTAGGCCAGGAAAGGAGGGGAAAGAAGAGCTTCATTGGAGTCATTTTCCACATTCATAGAAGCCTGCCCCGCCCCCATCACCACCCATTTCCAGGGCCCAAGATTATACAGGAATTCTGCTTCCCACAGCATGGTCTGCTCAGGATCTACACACATCCTTACCCTTCTCCACCACCTTCAAGTGTTTTTGATTCTTATATCCCTTCTTTAAGAAACTGCTTCTCCATAGGATTTAGAAAGGAGTCTACAAGCCAGTGATCTCTTGAGAGAAAGGTTTTTTTGTTTGTTTGTTTTTGTTTTTTTCTTTTTTTATTAGCTTCTGTGTTTAAACTTTGACAGTGGGGAAAAAATAAACAATTTTGTTTGACTACTTAAGTTCAGCTGCATCATCAATAGCTAATCCATTTTAGAAAAATCCCTAAAATACCTTGAGGTAGTGCATGCTGCCAAATCTAATTCCATCTCCCTGCTCTTTAAAGGATTAGTGCATATCAAGTAATCAGGAGCTATTTATATTGACCTTAGGCTACAAGAAATCCAGAATAGCTTCCTTCATTTCATGCAATGGGCAATTTATGACTACTAACCTTTATAACTCTAAGCTAAGTAAATGTCACAATTTTCAACTATTAATAAGGAAACTCTTAGGCAGGGAACTACACACACAAAAATAGTCTTTTCAAATCTCACTGAAATCTCCTCAAACATTGTAAGAAAAAATGCATTAAATAAAAGCAATAGAAAATGACAGAAGAAAAAGAAATGGTAATCAATATAGAACTTTACACTTGATTGTTCCTTCTATGAATTTAGTCTCTCTACCTATATTTATAAAATTTATATAATAACCATATAATAATTTATGTAATCATATGTATGTACAATTTATATAACATATAAGTAATATATTATATATAATTTTTAGAATAAATTGTATAATAATTTATATGATTTAGTCTCTATATATCCACCTATACACACATACACACACACACATATATATGGAGAGAGAGTGAGAAAAACAGAGATGGCTGCTGTATCCTTGTGATTTCATCAAACAGCAGAAAGAATTCCCCATATTCCGTACACATGATTCAGATAGGCACTGTTTAGGAAATAAAATATGAGCCTTAGAAAATAAAGTTGATGTGAGTGCTGAATATAACCATGCAAAAACTCTGAGAATTTTCTTAAAGGGAAGAAAACTGTTATAAATTCGTGCATATTTATATATGTATTCCAGTAAGTAGACAGGTTTGGCATAGTTTAACAGGATGCCTTTGGTACAATTCCTGTTGTAAACTGTATTTATTTTTTCTATTTTTATCTTTGAATCTTGAATTTGTTGAGATCCATGCCAATAGGAAGTACTGATTCTTGTGCAATCCACATCACGAAAGATTTGGGTAGAGTTTAGGATAAGATGGGTCTTAAATGTGTGCAATTTAGTAAATAAATATAAACTTAATTGAAACTGCATATTATGAGAACATTCATACATCTGACCTGTCACTGTGAAATCCTTTTTTAGCTAAATTCATCTCTGGGAGAAAAAGCAGCTTTTTCTACACATTAAGTCAGTCAAAATATGGTGAATCTTCAAAATTTAAAAGAGAAAACAAGTAAAATAAATGGTTTTACTTAAAATGACAAGGATATAGCTAAAATTTCATACATTAATTAAATGGCATAACCTTCATTTTACTCCACTGAACTTGGGTCACCTTTAAGCACAAAATTTTAATTGCTTTATTTTTATTCCTTTACTTAATTTTTTAATTGACAAACTTTATTTTTTCTTTTTAGAAACACATGACAGTGGAATGTATTATACATACACAGAGTATAACTTATTCTAATTAGATCATATTCTTGTGGTTGTACATAATATGAAGATTAACTGAGGTATATTCATTCATATATGAACATAGGAAAGTTATGTTTGATTCATTTTAGTGTCTTGAGCTCAAATCCTCCCACCTCAGTCTCCTTGAAATGCTTGGGATTATAAATATGTGCCATCAAATGCAGATATAAATAAAAATGTATTTTGGAATATGTAAACATTGAAGAAAGACTAAATGGAGGTACTTAGCATTTGTATACCTCATATACTTATCATATTTTGTGTGATAGTTTATTTCATAATTTCAATTATTTTAACTTTCTTCTTTTTGCTGAGTGCTTTTTGCATGTGTCTGCATTTTGCATTATTAACTCAAAATTTCTTGCTTATTTCATCTGTGCCAAGATTCTGATACATTAATATGTAGCAATCTGTCTTTTATAAAGAATTGCTTGCTTTAAGTTAACACAAATACATTTTAATCAAGTGAGAAAACACATTTCTGTGCATAAATATGCACAAGTTTATTTAAATTGCAAGGAGTTCTATTTACAACCTATAAAATGAAGGAATTGAATTTGATTGTTATGCCCTTTTAACTCTAATGTTCTGTGCTATAACTGTTTTTAATAATACTGATGAGAAGAAATGCATTTTTTTAAAGTTAAATTTCTTTAATTACTTGTTGGTTATTTTTTAAATATACATAGTTAGATTTGGTTTTGTGACTCCAAGTACCTATATCATGCTCTCATCAGAACTGTGATTTTCTTTTTTAAGTAGGAAAGGATTGAGATACATGGTGGAAAAGCACAGAGTAAGATTTATAAAACCATAACAGGCTGGAGCCTGATGTCCAAGAGAAGGTGGGGCAATCTAAAATGAGCAAGGCAAGACTGAGGTGGCAGTAAGTAGACTATTTGAATGGAACAATCTTTTTGGCACTGAACTCTCCAGACTGGGATAGTATAAAACAAGGCTTGGAAGGAATTTTGTTAAAACTGCCAAGCACAGATTTAAGAATTTTAAACAGCAGATAATTCTAAACCATCACATCTTCTAGATTGTGATAAAATGGTTAAAGGAAAATTTCTCTATTGGAAATCAGCAGAGTGGAGCCGAGGATACTCAAGCAAGAGGTCAAGTGACCAGGCAGGTGGCAAATGCAGGAAACCATCAGGAGTGCCAAGACAGAAGCCTGTCGGAGGAGAGTCATTGGTACTTTGTGAAGGAAGACTTGGGAAACATTAAAATAACTGGCATAAACTGGGCACAGTGGCTCATGCCTGTAATTCCAGCACTTAGGGAGGATGAGACAGGAGAATGGTGAGTTCAAAGCCAGCCTCAGCAATGGCAAGGCACTAAGCAACTCAGTGAGACCCTGTCTCTACATAAAACACAAAATAGGGCTGGGGATGTGGCTTAGTGGTTGAGTATGTCTGAGTTCAATCCTCAGTATCCCCCCAAAAAATGGCATAAATGAAATGACGAATTTGGAAAGCTAGATGCAACTGAAACATGAAGCCAAAATGATCAGAAAATTTACTGGGAAGTCATAAGGAGGGGTTGTTTTTAATATAAACTTACTATTATAACAGATAATAAGTCCATTTAGAAACAGAAATCTCTGAAAATACAGAATTCCATTACCATACTTTAAATATTAAGCAAAATGTAGTCATTATTTGATGCAACTATGATGTTTTTAAAAGAGGTAAAACAAATCCAAGTACTCTATTTTTATCATAAAGGGTGGTTTTGAATAAGTAGAAAAATAATAGGACCAGATGACATTTTAGGGTATTGTCAATATCATTGCCTTACATTTAAGTGGTAAGTTCCTGTAAATACAGAACTTCAGTTCTCAATCCTTCTGCAAAGCACCTGTCTAAAATATGTATTCAAATATGTTACAAACTTTGATTAATTCTAAGCAATAGCTCATGCTTTGTCAGAATTTTTAAACATCACTGATAACCATAGATATTCTCTTACATAAAACTTGATGATTTAATCTGTTCTTTGAACCAGCATTTTTTAGAAGTTGTATTGATGTCTAATGATATTAGACTTTAATTAGTTTGACAAATTACACTCTAAATGAATTTACTCATGTGTTGTTATTGCATATTATCATTAGCAATTAAAACTAAGATACTCTTGTCAAAACACTTTAATAAACTGTGCTAGTTGTTATAGTCACCTCCAATTCATATCATGTTCACTTTCTGACTTGCTAATTCACAAAATGTAATAAGTCAAATGTGAGACTTGTATGTGTGAACTGGCAAGTTTCTAAAACAACCATTAGGCTTATTTGATAATAGTTGCAAGAAGTTTCCCAAATTAAAAATAATGATTTACATTAGTTAATGGTTTTACTATTAGTAAAACACTTTCACAGTCATTAAGTAATTAGGGCCTCATAACAAGTTGGTGGGTGGTACCCTTCAGAGAAGGAATGCAGGGGAAAATACGGAACTGAGTAGTGTGGGGGATAGATAATTGTTATCAATGTTAATGCTAACGTAAGAAATAAAAGTTGTGAAATCACACAGTGTGGGAACATGAGCAGGACCAAGACCTAATAAAGGAGTAGATAAAATAAAATAGGGAAATTGCACTTTTTTTTGAGAGAGAGCGACATGAGCTGTAAAGAATGTGATTTTGAGCAAACAAATAATTGTATTGCTGAACTAAACTGTGCATGTAACCCACTCTGCATCAGCAGAAGAGCTTTCATACCATGTAAGTCACATAATGTAATTTAAGATAAATAGTAATTAGCTATCCTATTATATGTAGCCTAGTTAGATTCAGTACAAAGGACCTTATGAGAGTTAGTGAGGTGTTTCTGACATACATAAAGAACAAGGTAGATTAATTTGGTGATCTTGTGTATCCAGTAACTCTGAAGGCTGCTGAGTTGTTGAATCCCAAAGCTGCTTTTGTAGATTGCCTCATGTATTTTGCAGTTCAGTAGTGCTACCCAGGAAAGAACTCGAGTGTGTGTCCCCGTGCCTCAGCAGTTTGTTCAGGGTTTGTGCAAATACAGATAGCACCGGTAGGTTGATCTCACTCTCCATGCCCCTTACTTTATAGTGCAGGATTAGACAAGCCCAGAATACACACATAATGATTCAACAGCTCCATTAGGTTGAAAAAATACCCAGCACCATTATCTTCATTTTATATATTTGTTTACTTTTGCAACACCTGTGATTGAACTTAAGGCCCCATATATACCAGGAAACTGCTCAACCGCTAAGTTATACCCCTAGTCTTATTTTCTTTCATTTTAAAGTAACCTCAGACCTGGTGAAGTAATTTGCTCAGGAATACTTGAAGATTAAGAAAATTAATTTCTGGTTTTAAATTGATGTTTATATTAATGTATTGTCATCTACATTAATATTATGTATACATGTCATAATTTTCTTCATCAATGACCTAAATTTCAATTTTAGGGCTATATATTGTTTTAGTATTCTAGATAGAGGAATATATATCTTCAAATTAGTTTTATGCATCCTCTGGGGACCAATTATTCATATACTAACCTAATTTACTGAAAAGTTTTTTGTTTAGAAATTTGACAAAGGAAAATTCAGTATGAAAGTCTCAAAATTTTTAAAAATCTAAGTTGGTGACTGCCTTCAGACAGAATTTAAACTTTGTAGTTTAAGGCAATAATAAAACCCAACCTCACCATAGCAAATGTCAATTTCTCTACCCAGCTTTTAGCAGGGCTGTTGTCCGATTCATTTCTTTTCTCTCCATCTTTATTCAAAATAAGATGGCATCTTAATTTATGGCAAGATTAAAGGAACATCAGATATTTTGAAAAGGAAAAGAAGTCCACAAAAGTCTATAAAATAGTTATATTATACACAAATCAAAAAAAAAAAATACCTCACTGGAAATGAAGGTAGGCATGCCTTGGGCTCACCCTGGTATAGTTCTCCTGTTTTGGGGCACACTGGGTCTACAGACAAGGCTGTGTGACTAGTTTTAATTGATAAAGCATGTAAAAGCTAAGATACACTTCAGAAATCACCCCTTCCTTTGTTTTGGTAGTTCTAGAAGAGGAATGTGCATCCATAAAATCAACACACCCTGCAGTGCTGAATGACTGTTTGAGAGACTCCTGCCCTAGAGTCATATAGACACAAAGCGAACTTTGGGTGAGCAAGGAATAACTCATGCCTCTGAGATGCTGTGGCTATTTACTATTGTAGAGTGAGGCTTAGCCTTCCTTGACTAATACAGAAATACACTTTGTTTTCTTATTATACATCTTCCAATGACTTTTTCAGGCAAGTTCAAAAAGTGATGACCGTCATTTCTACAGATTACCTATACACAATTCAAGGTTAATACTTGAATCAGTTCTGAAAGGTGACAAAGAACATGGCCTGTAAAGAAAGACTCCTGCTTCACAGCTCTGGCTTGGTTATTTATGGGCTCTTAAGATCTTGGGCAGCCAGTTTTCTGTGCCATAGTTTTCTCATTTATAAAATGTACATAATAATGGTGAACAAGAAATGATCTTATAAGGAAAAATAATATACGCAAACACTGAGAAGAGTGTTCGGCATAAAGTAAGGCTTTAATAAGGTTAAATATCATGTTTTGCCACTTTGAACCCCAACAATAATAGGCACACATTGATTCATTTAACTGGTTCCAAATCGCTGTTAATGCTTAGAAGAGTTGACAATTATTTTATCAAATTGTGGAAAATCATAGATATCATCTAAGAATGAAAAGATGAAAACAATGGATGAAAATAAAATTAGGAATGTTTCTAAGGCACTGGTTCTTTACAGATTCCATAGAGTGAACCCACTGCTATGTTAGTTCTAGGGATCAATGTTAAATAGATGAAATTCACAATTGAAATACCAGTGAGTGATAGTGACACGTTCAGGGTCAATGGCAAGAATACTAGGGAATAGAATTTCTTAGAGAAAAGATCCAAAATAATACTGTTTGAACTTGTAGGGGGAAAAAAGCAGAAAGGTGAAGTGGCTGGTATAATACATGAGAAAATGAGGCTTGCATTATTCAGGAGCTCATTCATTTTAGACGGTAGCTAAATTGCCTGAAATCCCTTTCATATTCTGCAAAGATCAAACACATTAAGAATGTCAAAACAACATTAGGTAACCCTTTTCAAGCGTCAAAATAACTTCTCAGAATAAAGGAAAGATTTGCAAAGTTCAGGGCTATGAAGAACACAATTAAATGGTGATGTTTTGGAATGAAAAAGCATGGGAGTCATACTAACACCAAAATGTCAACCCTGTACCTACTAAGCACCTGATTTTGGCAAAATACTGAAACTGAAGTGCTGGATTTCTACCCTTGTAAATCAAGAAAAAAAAACCACTTACTATACATTATTATTAGTTTATTAGAGTAATTCTAATACACGCAATGTTTCAGAGAGAAGTTAATATGTAAGTTTACCTATTTTGTTCACTCTAGAAGGTACAAAAAAATGTTTCCTTCTTATTTCCCTTTGGACTTCAAATATTGCTATGCCCCATGTGGATTTAACTGCATTTCAAAAAGGGGGCCACTTGCAAAACCTCTTTATGCTCCATTTTAGTTTTTTTTTCTCCCAAAAGATAGGAATGATAAATCCAAGGGCTTCAAATGAAATGACACTCTACATAATTATTGCTCCACAAAGATGTAGCTAACTGCAATTTTATGTTCAACACCTCAGAGTGTCTGAACAGTAGCATATCTGTCATTATTTCAGAATTATGCAGCTGGATTCCAAAGCTACAAAATGTTTACTCTCAAAACATAATTACAGTGTCACAGTTTTCCATTGACCTAGAAAATGCCATGTGATTTTGTGATAATGTCTAGTAATTGTCAGATTCCATGCACTTTGCCTAATTATGCAATATGACATTTTAAAGAACTTTATTGTTCATAAACCATTTCCTCACTTAGAAAACATGGGCATTTTATCAATGTAGTCTGTTGCTGTAATTTTGAGTGTACATTTTAGAAAAATTTGCTACCAACAGAGAATTAGAAGAAACCGAAAATCAGGATAATTATAAGACTAAGCATTAGATTATCACATATATTCCATGGGAAAAATATCAGGCAAGGAATGATTCATGACTTGATTATAACATTCTTAAACTATATGCAGAACTACTCAGATTTTTCTTCACACCGCACCCTGAAAGATCTATAATTAGGATCTACAGATAAAAGGTCTTATATAGTTTCAGAGACTGTGTAGCTACTGTTTAGTCATGCTAAAAGCAATTACAGATCTGTCCCAAAAAGGTCATATAAAATACTGTGACTTATTCCTGTATTAAATAATAATGATGCAGTTATAAATCAAATATAATATTTTTAAGTTAATTAAACCTCTTCTACAAAAAGATTCATTTTTGCACAGAATATTATTAATAGGGGAATTATGAACATTATATCATATTGGAAGAGAGAGAAATTTTTCTTTTTGCATACCTTTGTATTTTGTGAAGATATTTTTATATTTAGCCTTAAGTATGATGTAAATATATTAGTTTTCTTTCTTTTTATAACTTCTTATAAATATTGGTATGTAAATAAGAACTTTGGTCAATTTTTTTTTACCTTTCATTAATAGAGATACAATAATCTCAAAAAATGGAAAAATCATGTCTAAACTAAAAGGACAAAAATCTTTCCTATTCTAATTTAAATAATGAGTGCCATACCTGTTGAAATACATTTTATTTTTATACTAAGAATGGATGTATCATAAGCACTGCATTGGCATTTTACATTTCATAGGATTATCACTATCAAAATATTATGGAAATTATCTCTGTGGTACACACTATAGATAAGTGCTCAAAAGCATATAATTAAAAAGTAACTGCTCTTAATATTTTTCTGTTTTGGTCCTTTAGGAGGAAAGATATCATGTTTTATGATGATATGAAGGAAAATATAGAGTGCTTGCACTTCAAAATTTAAATTTTGAAAGCATGTTGGCTGATAAGATTGTACTGCCATCTATGACATTTTAATTATAGTTTTCAAGGAAAATATAATGATGCTGTATATTAGTTGCTATCCATATTTTACAAGTTTATATATACTTAAAATATAATCAAGCTTCAGTGAATGTTGCAAAATTATCAGTTGGTCAAAAAGTCAAAATGGTATGATATAATCCATATATTAATGAAATAATGAAAATATCTGAGTATAAAAGTCTCAATATTTTTATAATCTAACATTTAATGTTGATTATAAATAAATATACTCTACTAAGGAGTAAAATAATAACATTTGGGGGTTGAGAGTCAACTCAACTTCTAGGTCAATAGTTAGATATAAATGTGTTTAATTAAAAATGAGTGTAATTTTGGTATAGGTCACCAACCAAAAAGAAAATATAATCTTTCATGGGAAAGTTTTGTCTAGACTTTGAAGAAAAGAGAGAGATTTGAACCTCTAAGGATTTTTTCTAGGCATATGACTCAATGTCCTTCTTCAATCAGCTTGGAGTGATTCAACTCATTCAACTTGCTTTATTACAATCAAATTATCTACTCTACTGATGACTAGTGATTGCAAGATAGGTCTACTTTGAGATCCAGCTTGGTTTCCAGATCTCAACAAGGGTTAAAGTCTCAAACTATATAGTGGTTATTAAGTCATAGTAACTGACTGAAGAAGGAAGATGAACTAAAAGAAGAAAAGTGTGTCTTCTATAATTGTTCACAATCTTGAATGGTTTAGCACTTGACTCACATATAAAGGATAGTAATTGTTTAAACCAAGAGATACAGTGAAATCCTGAGTTAACTTATATCAAGACTGAAGACATCCAGTAAAAAGTTAGTATATTTGTCTGGGGCTGTAGCTCAGTGGCAGAGTGCTTGCCTAGCATGTATGAGGCATTGGGTTTGATCCTCAGCACCACATAAAAATAAATAAATAAAATAAAGACATTTATTTTAATAAATGTCAGGCGCAGTGGCTCAAGCCTGTAATCCCAGCACTTAGGGAGGCTGAGACAGGAGAATCGCGAGTTCAAAGCCAGCCTCAGCAACGGCGAGGCTCTAAGCAACTCAGTGAGACCCTGTCTCTACATAAAAACACAAAATAGGGCTGGGGATGTGGCTCAGTGGTTGAGTGCCCCTGAGTTCAATCACCAGTACCAAAATAAATAAATAAATAAATAAATAAAGACATTCTGTCTACATATAACTACAAAAAAAAATGTAAAGTTAGTATATTATTTTGATATTAAGTAAGTCAATTATTTGTTGCCTGAGTCATATAATTTTAAACATATTGATCATATAATTAATATATTTTAGATTATAGCTTTTATTTTTCATTTTTCTTACGATTTAAAACTTTCTGAAACATTGTATTACTCTGCTTCCATTATCTTCATGTCCAAGGCATGAAGGTAAAACCTCAGGCTGAGCAAAAGTTTAACATTGTTTTTAACTCATTTGACCATGTTTTGAAAAAGCCTGTTTTATTTGCATATTCTATCCAAAATACATTATCATCCTTTAATAGAATGTTGTTTAAAACAGTATTCCAAATTACCATGATATAGCTGAAAAAAGATAACAAAAAAGATTATAGACTCCATCTCTGTAGCAGCAAAAATTAAAGGTTTAAAATCAAAAGTCAAATATTCAAAAGAATCAGCTTACACAATATTCAGCTTATACAATGAACAAATTTCCATGAAAGACAATTCTGTCTATTCTGGACCAGTTTATTTTCAGGCACCTTTCTTCATCATGACTCTAAAGGAAATGAACTCATTCTACCTCTGGGACAAAACATCTTATCAGTCCAAATCAATGCTATTGGGAATCAAACTTGGCTCAGTAAGTTTCCTAAGTTGTCAAATGAGACTGAAGAAAAGGACTTTTATTTGATGATAGAAGAAAAAGATGGCCTCTACTCATTATATGGAAGAGCAAAGAGACATCTTTCAATTGTAAAGAAAAATAGCTTCAGGCCAATGCTGAACACATCTTGTTACCAGAAACATCTATATTTTTCCTTTGATTGTCCTGTGAATGTGGGTTCTTTCAGGGAGGCAGAGAACTTGCTGGTGCAGGAGGCAAAACATTCCACAGTTGCAATGTACTGGTTTCCAGTGTATCCTGGAAGAATGTTGAGTGTGAGTAGAGTTTATAGGGCCTGGCAACATGCAGGGAGTTCAACAAGTAGCTCCTGAAATAGTACGATCGAAGTGGACAATATGCAAATGTGTAGATGCATTTATGACATGGATTATATTTAATTTAGAAAACTCTGACATACACTTACTGAGATCTTCTCCAAACTCTGTTAGAGTTGCTACCCACTATGATGAATATTAACATGTGATTAAATGAATCAATACTTCATTTTAATTCTGAGGAACATTTGGTTTTGTCATTATTTACTATTATTTATTGACATTCATTTCCACAGATCAAAATATTTTATTACATATATAGCTGAACATTTAATTAGTAATTGTATAGCATAGAAAATAAACTTTTGGTATTATCCTCAGCATTTGATAATGCAAAACTAGTGACAAACATCTTTAGAAAAATTAATAAAATAGTCCTTCTGTATTAAAATTTCTTATTAAAAAGCATTAGATCGAAGTTAAGAGTATGACATGTTTTTAATGCATAGATGAGTTAGCCATGGATAAAATGGATCAGGCTGTGGGTTTATTAATAAATCAAAATCTTTGAAATCCCATCTCTCATTATAAATCAAAATATTTGAAATCTGAAGGTCACAGTTTGTCATAGGTCAAGTGCAAAAACAATGCATTCAAACGTTTCATTGTTCTGCAGTTTCTGATGGTGTGCATTTAAAATAATGTTAACTCAGGACATAAGCAATGCACTGAATACTTACCAGGTGGTTTTTATGCCACTGTGTTGAATGCAGGATTAGTTTATTTGGGCTTTTTATTGCTTGAGTAGAAAGTGCTCATTACTTATTATTTTATGCTTATAATATAGAAAATAAAAATAAAACCAAAAAGTTTTTTAAATGGCATACATCACACTGTTGTAGTGGTTGATTTCCTCAAGATGGTCTTCTGTGGTTTTGGTGCAGGGGGAGGAGGCACAGTTGCAGGTCTGAGAGGGGGGAAGCTGTTACTGTGGCTTATTCCCAGTCCCCCATTTTCTAGGGGGAAAGGAGGGAGATGGGGTGGAAGAGGAAGGGGAGGACCTTGGAGAGGAATCTTTCCTGGTGGGTGGATAGGTTCACTGTGTAAGTGGATCTCCCTGTTTTTTATGTTATACCGGGTATCACAGTCAGGACAATAGCCATGGTACTGCACTTTTTCATTAAACCGTACTCGTTCCCGAGGCCCTGCCTGGGGACACCTGTCTTTTTCAGGTCTGTGCATCAGAGGCTGCACTGGAGCCTTGTCCAAGTTACTATTGGGTATGCAGCAGATATCTCCATTTGGAATTTTCTTGGGTCCACCTGGTAAGCCTCCATTCCGTAGAAGGGTGCCATTGGTCTTAACAGGATTGACAGTTGGCACCACCCTTTGAGGGTCTTCACACTTCACAGGTGTCAACCGTGGAGGAGGTGGGGGAGGGTTTGGCTTTCTCAGGACTGTGAGGATAGCAGATGGGTGCGCTGGAGGTTTAATGAGTGGTGCATTAGCCTGCACTTTGATCTTCTCTATGCTGGAGGCTGTGGTACCACTGGAGCTACTATTCAGTGTGTCTGTTTTAGAGCTGTCAGTCATCTCATCCTCCAGCTGCAGGTCAGAGGTCAGGGTATCAATCTGGTCAACCACCTGGTGGAAAGAACAAGGTAATTGTGTTGAAGAATGATTCAAAACAAAATATGCTAGAAACATTTTTTTTTCTGTCTAGCTTTACTCTGCTATGGGAACATTGACTAATATTGAACTGTGCATTCCATTGCTGCTTCAAATTTTCAGTCAATAAATTTATAGAACAGCTACTATCCCACAAAGTGCTAACTGCTTGATAGCACAATTTCAAATGCCTAGAAATATAATACACTATTTATGTGCACATTCTATTCCTGGCTCTGATACACCCACCAAAGAGAATCCTGATATAAAAATGTAACTGCTTTGTAAAACTAAGAGAATATGACTTCTCTTCTGCTTAGCACATGGAAAACTGGAGGAGATTATTTCAATGCAGAAAGTGAGAAAAAAGGCAAATAATGTGCAAAATTTTTTTTTAAATATTTTTTAGTGTCAATGGATCTTTATTTTATTTATTTGTATGTGGTGCTGAGAATCGAACCCAGTCCTCACGCATGCTAGGCAAGCGCTCTACCACTGAGCCACAACCCCAGCCCTAATGTGCAAAATTTTAATCTTGGTTTTGTTTCTAAAAACATGATTGGCACTTGTTAGGCAGTGGTGAGTCAGCTCCAGCACATCACCATCTCTCACTCCTAAAAATCTCCCCATCTTCAATGCTAATAAAGTTCCCTTCTTTTCTGTTCTTAAATCTCTGGGTCTTCTTTTTGATCAATATTATTGCCATTCTTCATCCTGCCATAGAGTGTTTACACATATTGATATTTCTTCTTGAAATGCTCTGGCCTCTCTTCTACATCAAAATAACTCTTTCAGATATTAAGAGTTTTAGTTCAGGAGTCATTCATGAATGATTTCCCAATCTTACTACAATTATAAGTCAAGCTAATATGTTTCAATATTCCCAAACAATCTTATTTGTTTTATTTAAAGCTTTCACATCATTTGAATGACATGTTGAGTAGCAGTTTGAATACTGAAATAATGTTTCCCACATAGCCCTAATTTTCTGGGAGCAAAGAGCCCTTCCTGGGTTTTGCTGTTATATTCTTATGACTTGATATAGTAACTGGTACTTATTAAAGTCACAGAAAATATTTGTTAGGTAATTACCTTGAGGATCCTTTCTACCATTCAAATGTGAGCATAAGGATTTTCTTTCTTATTTGACTTTTAGAGTTGTCATTACTTTAAAACTTACAAAATTATCCAGAAGACATATCCTATAAGAAATTTAGCCATAAATGAGCACATGTTGTGGCACACTGTCTCGTTCTAAGCTCAATATGTAAAGATTACAGTGGGAAGGTGTATCTAATAATTAAATTTGAGGTAGTGGAACTGTTGTGGCTCATGGGCACTGGGTACCAGTTCATGTGGCGATGTATCTACCCCAAGTTTTTTATCATATTAAATATTTGCAGCAAAGGAAAGAAAACTCATCTACTGTGAGGGAAATGAAGCTGATTTTCAGAGCTGATAAAATACTTCCTAGAGCCCTTCCTAGAGCCCTGATGATGTGATAGGATGTGCCTTTTTTCAGTCCCTGGATTGTCATTTCCTGAGTGTCTATTAAATGCTAAGAGAAGAAAACACGAAAAGGAAATAGTGCTGTCATGAAGCCAGGCATCTAGTAGAAGGGCCTGACCTTAACTAGTTCCTCAAACAAATAACAGTAAAAGTGCAATCTCCCCAAGTGCTTGAAAGTATATGCAGCATTGAAGAGGAGAAAAGGACCCCATGAGAGAAGTGGGGGAAGTCTTCCTGGAAGGTGAACTGCAGCTTACTGGTAGGAGAATGGTGGTTCAAGCATCAGCTCAGGAAAGAGCCTGATCAAGTCCCCATGATGAAGAGGGTGCCTGAGTGTGAGCTATTTTAAGAGGCTCTAGGATGAAGGGCACTGTAAAATAGGATAGTTGAGAGTGAGGTAGCAGTGGGACCCTGAGAGTCCTTGTAGTGCTATGATAAGGTTCCACTTAGTTTAAAAAGAGTTCCAGAAGTGAGAGAAGCAGTGTTTAGAGAGATGATGAGTTTATTTATGGAAACCTTAACTGATATGTATGCATATGTGCATGTAAATATACATAAAGCTGAAGTGTCCTCTCATTAAATTATAGAGAATTTCAAACAGGAAAATGTAAATAAACCGTCACCTAAGACATACCACAATGAAACTACAGAACACTGAAAAATAATGATAAAAATTTTATAAGAAAAAGGAACACCAAATACTCAAATAGTTACAGAGCAACAAAACTTAGGCAAAAAGAGATGTTTACAAAACTAATAGACACCTCAAGACAACTTAGAAATACATTTCATATTTAATGACAATGACTGGAATTTTATATAGTTTAATTTTTATGCAAAAATGAGAGAAATAGGCATTTTCACATAATAAAGACTAAGATTATGCTGCTTACAGCTCATTATTCAAAGTAGCAAAAAAAGAAAATTCAATGAAAAGTTAAAAAAATCAGGATAGACTGGAATACAAAAAGCATAGATGAACACAGAAATTGGTAAATAAGTCAAAATATACACCAATTAAAAAACAATACTACATTAATGACTAATTTACAACAGGATTCAAAAAATGTAAAAACTAAAATACTTGGGAAAATAACATGTCTAATTTTAGAACAAAGTCAAAGCATTTTAAGATCTCATTGTATTCTTTCAAGTGTAGGGGAAAAAATCACTATTTCATATTGATTGAACTTAGACCATATTAAGTCAAGAATGCATGCATAAAATTTTAGGGCAACTACTGAAATGATAGACTTAAAATTATAACTTCTAAAATAATAAAAGAAATAAAAAATTAGTATAGAAAATTCAATAAATCTTTAAAAGGCAGAAAATAAGAAAACTAATGAAGAATAAAAAAGCACAGCAAATAAAAATTACTGCATATAAGAATATAAATAATTTCAACATATTTGTAATCATAACAAATGCAAATAAAGTAATTTATTTTGAAAGATGATTTCTATTTAAAAAAATGAAGACTGAATATAAAGTGAAAGAAATAAGATATATCTGGCAAGTAACCAAATGAATATTGATGCCAAGGGGTGCTTTACCACTGAGCCACATCTCCAGTCCTTTTTTATATTTTGTTTAGAGATGGGATCTAGCTGAGTTGCTTAGGGCGTCACTAAGTTGCTGAGGCTGTGTTTGAACTCGAGCTCTGTCTGCCTCAGCCTCCAGAGCCACTGGGATTATAGGCACACACCACCACCTTGGCACAGCCTATGTCTTAAGGAGAGAAACAATATAATATCAACACCATTTAGGTAAGTAAGGGAATGAAACTGAACTGAAAGTTCATGTTCATTTAAGCACATACATGCTCACAAGAAAATTGGGAAAAAGTTATGAACAACTAAATCACATAAGATGAACATCATGTTTCCAAAGGACGTTAAGAATACATTCCATCTCACTAGTACTTAAGGAAACACAAACTGAATGAAAATGAGCAAGCATTCAAATAGTTAAAATCAATGAAGTGAGCTCTTGTATATCAGCAGGGATACATCTCAAAAAACCAATAATAAAAAGTTTTAAAAGCTGTATAAAACATATATTTAGTATCCATGTACTATTCATATAGAAACACAGGTGATTTGGTTTATACAATATAAAAATAAATAACATGCAAGATGGAAGAGGAATGGATGTTGGGAGCCATCAATTACATAGCAAAAATATTTGATTTTCAAAAATTTGATATAAAGTAATTATGATAAAATGTTAACATTTCTTAAGTAAAAGTTATTTTTGATATATCAATTTATTTATTTTCCATTATATGTATAACATTTTATAATGAAAAACTGCTTTTGAAATAAAGTTTCTTGCGTATATTTAAGGCATACATGGAATATCATGGTTCCTATAGTGGAACAAATAAATGTATGCATCTTCTCAGGTGTTACCCATTTTGTTCCACTGTGGCAAGCACAGCTGCAATCTACTAACTTAGCAAAAAATCCTGAAGGCAACACACTATTATTAATTATAGTTCTCATGCTGTATGTTAGATTTTTGATGTGTTCATCCTATGTATTTACTACTTTGTATCCTTTGACTTCCATCTTTCCCTTAGCTTCCCCTTCCCCTGTTCCTAATAAACATATTTTGTGTTCTATCTCTATATATTTGACTTTAAAAAAATAATTCCTTGCATATTTTTCTTTCTGTGTTTGGCTTATTTCACTTAGCATCACATTTTCTATTTTCATCCATATTGTGGCAAATGGCAGGAACTCCTTTTTTTAAAGGCTGCATAATAAATACTTGACACTAGTGAAATAAAATTAGAAAGAAATAAAAGAACTAGTTCCTACAGAGACTGTTGATAATATATTGAAGGTTGCTGAAGTTTATTTACTTAGACTTTATTATAGACAAGTGATCAATGTACAAAATACCCAAAGAATCCACTATATTATCATAATTGCATTTTCTGTTTTGCTTAAGCTACTTCAAAGTATTATGTTACAATTAAAGGATCAGTTACCGTAGGAATTGTGGAATTAAAGAGATAATAAAATGAAAGAAAGTAGGACTTTTGGGGGAGAGAGCATTTTGTAGATTTTTGGAGGCCAGAAGATAACATGACATGAGTCAAAAGTTTGAGAACATCCCACCTAAACCTCAAGAACCAAGGACAAATGTGTATCTTAAACTTGAAACTGGATTACCTGTCCAGGTAATTATGGCTGCTCAGATCTATGGAGGATTTTGCTAATGGGAATAAAACAGAAAAAATTTTCAAGAGAGAATAATGATGGATGTTGTGCTTGACAAGTCCAGGAAATTTTTCTTTTTGTGGAATATTTTATTATTTTTTTTAGTTATATATAATATTAGATTACATTTGACATAATCACTAATATATTATAATATAATATAATTTGGAATAATATAATAATTCCGAATATAATCAGAATATAATTTGCTGTAATTCAGTCCCCCAGAACTTCCCTTTTCTCCCTTCTCCCCTCTCTCTACTCTACTGATCTTTCTGTAATTTTTATAGTTTTTTTTAAAATTAGTATCTTCAAGGAAGCTATGGAATAAATAAGAACAGTGATAATTGTGACTTATCCAGTGATAATTGTGACTTAGGAATGACATGAGCTTGAGACTTTCACATCTGGGAAAACATATGTATTTTTATAAAAGAGAGCAGGTTTAGAAGAAATTAAGTGATTATGTAATATAACTTATTTGAGGGAATAAAAATTCAGTACAGATGACTTATATACATCTTAAAGGGTAAAGAATAAAAATTAAATACACTATAGGGATGTCATCAAAATAGATTCAGGAAAAACAGATTTACTTAAATTAAAACAAAAAAAAAAATCAGCTCGTTCTGTTGTGTTCCCCCTGTGCCTTAATGTACTAGAATTGTCTGTTCAGGTCTGTTCCTGTTAGACCATGTAGTAGCTTTCCATCTGCTATCTCAAGCAGAGAACACAGTGATTGCTCACCCTCAGTATTCAATAGAAATTTGCTTAGTGAAGGAATTGAATAAATGTAAACTCAGAGAAAAGTGAATTCCAGCCTTTATTTCTATTCCTCCCCAGGTTTCCAGACTTTGGTCTGACTTACAAGGTCTTCAAGCCCACCAATCGCTGATGGTCCAGAAAGACACATAGGAACTGATTAGGAAGAGAGAAATGAAGGCAGATAATAACTTGGTGAGACTTACTTACCTCTTCCTTGTGTTCCCTGACTCAACCCTACAACAAAGCTTGGCATAAAGTGTGTTTCATTCCAACTGCTAAACAAGAGAGCTTCAGTGTATATTTTTCTTTAAATATTGGTCTGTATTACTCTAAATATATTGATCATTTTCCAAAACTCCTACTTATATAATTAAAAAAAAAAAAAAACAGTGTAGAGTTCAATTACCTAGAAACAACACCAAAAAAACACCTCTTTCAATTTCAGTGAATCTTTCTGACGGGTCTCCTCATCAACAATTCTCCAACACAAAATTTCAGTTACAAAATTAATGGAGGAGAAGGAGGAAGTTGTCTTTAACTGAAACCATTACAAGAAAATATATTAATTTTTCTAAGATCTTTAAGACTGATCTTTGAAAACAACCACATTTTAAATAGGTGGCATCAATGGTAAATAAATGAAAAGAGATGGAAGGGAGCCAAAGGAATTCCTACCAAGAGTAAATTAATTTTAAAAGCACAATTCACACACACACACACACACACACACACGCACACACAATTTGATCATGCCCAGTAGTTGCACTCAAATGCTGGCTGACGGGAGAACTTTGTTCAACGGAGGTATAACATACAGGGTAGCAACTGACAGACCCCATCAGTTCCTTCCCTGAGGGGGAATGGATATCAGTTTGACAGAGTAGATTCAGAAAATAGTGGAGTTAACAATGAGGATATTCCATCATTAAGACAGCTTGGCCAATTTATCTAGGACTCATGTTCATAACTCACATATTTTATTTTCACTTTTGACATTAAGTCAAAATTTTAAAAAATATCTATCTACCTCAATGATCTACTGACATAATTAAAATAAACAGTTCTTCATCATATGGCATACCACTTTGTGTTCTGTTGCTATATTACAGTAAATGTTAAATACAGTATATGAATTAAAATGTATGAACAAATTCTATAATTATCTTGCAATGGTCACATTCTATTGAATTATATCCATATTAGAAAAAATTTAATAAATGGAAACATTTGAATTATATTACAATTTGGTTAACTCTGTTTTGACATTTATTTAAGTAAAAGAATCTATAAGGACCTTAAAAAGCACAGTGACACCTGCACTTCCCAACCTCTGAGAAAGCTCAGCAACAAGTGTGGAAGAATTGCTCACGTGATTAATACAAATGCTTACTTTCGAAGGGATGACTAGAGTTGCCTTAGAATACTAGAGCCTCCTCTGGATTTCTAGAGCAACCACTGGTTTCCTGATATCATTGGACCCAGTCAACCACTGGGATAGTTCTGTGCCTTTCCTAAATTCTCTTTATTACCTAGTCCAACTAAACATGTTTCTCTTTGCAGTCTGGAACAGCAAATAACATAATAATAAAATTGTGTTAGCTAGCTTTTCATTGTTATGACCAAAATACCAAACAAGAGCAACTTAGAGTAAGAATAGTTTATTTTGGGCTCACAGTTTCAGAGGTGCAGTTCACAGTTGACCAACTCTATTGCTCCAGGTCTGAGGTGAGGCAGAACATCACACCAGAAGGGCATGGTCGAGGAAAGCTCTTCAGCTCAGAGAAGCAAGAAGGAAATAGAGAGAGGGAGGAGCCAGGGACAAGAAAGTTATAATTCCCAAGGCCATACCCTAGTGATCTACTTCCTTCAGACAAACCCTACCTGCCTATAATTACCAGCCAGCAGTCTATTCCAATTATTAATCTATCAAATGGATTAATCCACTGATGAGGTCATAGCTCTCAACTCACTTCAGAACATTCCTGTCTGTATTTCCTAACACATGAACTTTTTGTGGAACATTAAATATCCAAACCACAATAATAACAATAATTGCATTATCTGACTCTTACTTATTCTCCTTATCCTTGGTATGTTTGGAAAAGGGTATGATGCAGATAACGGAATTAATTCAGGGCAGTTTAGGCTATATTCTATATTGTCAGAGACTCAGGTTTCTACTTTCTGCTTTGCTAGACTTAGGATGTAGTTTATGTTTCCATGTCCAAATTCATGGTTTTTTGTTTGTTTTTGTTGTTGTTGTTCTTTTTAGTTATACATGACAGTATGTTAGCATCTGCATATCATTCAACCTTTGGTTTTTGGGATTGGCTTACAAAATTCGTGGTTTTATCTGCACATATGCATTTCAAAAAGTGAAGACTGGAAAGGGTAGGGAAGGCAAGCCTACTCCTTTTTAATGAGGTGTCTGAGGAGCAATGCATTCCTTTGCTCACATCTCACAAACCCAAATTAAATCACCTAAAAGGAAGGGATCTGAGAAACAGAGACTTTTATCTGGATTCCAGCATGCTAGGTGAAAATCTACAAAAGGAAAAAGAAAGGTTATTCCAAAGGAATGAGAAACTTTTGAAGGACTAAAACAAACAACAGCAACAAAACACATACTCTTTCACACACACAAACATCTAATCATCCTTATTGGAAGTATATTTAGAGGATATGAACTTACTTAAAATTTTTACTGAAAATATTGTTTCAACTTTTCTTTTGACACAGGATAAAATTCATTTTTATGAGTTATTATGTTGTTTTCTCTTAAAATATGCATATAAATGGCAATTTATGCCCTGCTCTCTGGAAGTGAACTAGATTTACAAATAAACAACAATCATCATTCATAGTTAAGCTTGATGGAGAAATAGTTAAAATTATTTTTCTGCTAAAATCAAGCTAAAACTATAATACAATTTGTCTAACTTTTGATATTCAATTGGATTCAATAAATACTTTAAGTCTAAATTGTGTAAAACACTGAAGATAAAAAATAAGACTTCTAGTTTAGTAGAGACTGATCATATGTATTTAATGCCTTTTTCCTGATATCATCATTTTAAATATGTGTAAAAAAATCTAAAACCAGTAATAAATTCAGAAAACTTTTTCATAGTAGCATATGAATTAACCAGATATTTTTCTAAATATGTGGGCAGATTAATTAAAAAGGTGGGAAAAGCTGTATTGAAGTCCTAGAATGATTTAAGTTTGAAAGTAGGATATGGGGTGAGAGAGACATAACCCAAAAGTTAGAGTGGGACACTGTGGCATTACTCAAGAGAAGAGACTGTGTCCAACAGTCCCACATTTTCATGTGCAGTGACATTGGTAACTAGAAATAACTCATATCTTAAAGAAAAACTGAGATTCTTCCTGCAAAGAAACTGAACATGTCTTTGGTTAAGAAGGCAGTTCTGTGTATGGCTTAGAGAAAATAAGAATAAAGACCTCCTTTGTTGGTTTTCCAATGAGGTTGATGAGAATGGGTCAGCGCTGCCAGCTTGTTTTCTCTATGATCCCTAATGTCTTGGATACCCATCTGATATAGTTAGACCTTCCAATCAGCATCCTCCCTTGTCCTATACATGTAAAATGACTCTAAGACACCTATAGTAAGAATATAGTAAGTAAGGATAGTAAGAATATATAACTGTGAATCCTGTGCTATTGAGGGTAAGCAAGAACACAAAATAGAAAGGCCAAATGAATGACCAGATCAATATTGAAAGATAAACCTGATATTATTAGTGATCTAAAGAGAACTGTTTAGTAAATCTAATTAATTTTTAGAGAGGTTTGAGAACACTTTGCAGGTACTAAAAAGAACAACACACTATAAATTTAAAAAAACAGCCAGAAAATTAAAAAGTGTTTGGAAGATAAAATGTAACTGTTTAATTAAGAGAAAAAATTACCAGGAAGGCTTAAATAAAAATAAAATCTAAGAAATATTCTTAACCATAAGGCAAAAATATTTTAGAAAGAGAATATACAACAGAAATGTTAAAAGGGGGGAAAAAAAACACCAAAAGCAACAACAAAAACCGTCACCAAAAATCATCACCACCACCAACAACAACAAAACAAACAAAAATTACATAGCTTTAATTCCTTAATGATTAAGGAATTCCAGAAACAAAAAAAGAGAAAATGTGAGATAATGATAATCAAAGAAATAATAGAAAAAAATCTACAGTTGAGAATGGAAATATAGAAATGGAGTTTCAGGTGGAAATGGCTAAACGTTTATCAGAATAAATGAAATGAAAACAAATTCCAAACACTCACAAAACAAACATAAGACACTCAGAAAGAAATGGAAATAAAATGATAACCATAGTTTCTTCAGGAAGAATGGACAATGAAAGGCCTTTTACCAGTATCTTTAAAAGTTTTGGGGCCAAATAACTTTTTTTTTATTTTTATTTTTTTTATCTTTTCTCAAAAATTGCATTTTAATACATGTTATCAAACATAACAGAAAAAAACAAATTTTCAGAAGCTGTACACACTGTTCACTGAAAACATTTGTTGAGGCAAATAGAAAAATTGTTACAATCATAATTTTTCTAACTTTGCACAAAAATTATAAGCAGATTAAATTCTTCATATTAAACACCTTTATATGCACTTTCAATGAACAGTATATATATATATATATATATATAAAATTATATATATTTATTATCAACCATCTTTACTATACCCATTCCCCTTTCCTGCCCCCCGGCCTTCCCCATGTCGCGTCCAGTGTTTCTCTATTTCTCTTATGTTTCCCATTCCCACCTCCCTTAGTCATCAGCATCCACTAATCAGAGAGACCATTCGGCATTTGGTTTTTTGGGATCGGCTTACTTCACTTAGCATAATGATTTCCAGTTCCATCTATTTGCCTGCAAATGCCATCATTTTATTCTCTTTTATTGCTGAATAATATTCCATTGTGTATATGTACCACAGTTTCTTTATCCATTCATCTATTGAAGGACATCTGGGTTGCTTCCACAGTTTTGCAATTGTGAATTGTGCTGCTACAAACATTGAAGTGGCTGCTTTACTGTAGTGTGCTGTTTTTAAGTCTTTAGG